>CM033474.1:114765127-114861033 GCA_019447015.1 Hymenochirus boettgeri
AGATGGCTAGGGGGTTGGAGGAGATTTTAAACTAGGTATGGGGGGGGGGGGAACGTTTAACTAACCAGGGGTAGAAAAGGAAGTTAGGGGTTGGGGGGCTGGAAAACAAAGGGGGGGGGAGAAGGAGGAGGGGGGAGCATAGAGGATAAGGAGGCATGTACGACCATGTATGGAAGTAAATCAATTGATAATCTAAAATGTATGTTTACAAATGCAAGGAGTCTGGCTGGAAAAACCGGCGAACTTGAAATAATAGCTCTAAAGGAAAGGTATGATGTAATTGGTATAGCAGAATCATGGCTTAATGGATTGCATCCTAGGATTTTAAAAGAGCTTAGTTCAGTTCTAGCAAGACCACTGTGTCTCATCTTTTCAGATTCGCTTTTGTCTGGGGATGTGCTGCTGGATTGGAAAAAAGCCAATGTAATACCAATATTCAAAAAAGGTAGTCGTTCACAGCCTGGTAACTATAGACCTGTAAGCCTAACATCAGTGGTAGGGAAGGTGATGGAAACTTTGTTAAGGGATCATATCCTTGACTTTGTCTCCAGAGATCATCTTATTAGTAGTAGTCAGCATGGATTTATGAGAAATAGATCATGCCAGACAAATTTAATTGGTTTTTATGAAGAAGTGAGTAAGAAGTCCGAATTCCGCACAGCTGTGGATGTGGTATATTTGGATTTTGCAAAAGCCTTTGATACTGTGCCACATAGGCGACTAATGTATAAACTGAGGACTGTTGGCCTTGAAGAAAACATTTGTTCATGGATAGAGAACTGGTTATTGGACCGCAAACAGAGAGTGGTGGTTAATGGAGCTACATCTATGTGGGCTAAAGTTCTAAGCGGAGTTCCTCAGGGTTCTGTACTGGGGCCGCTTCTGTTTAATCTGTTTATAAATGACTTAGAAGGGGGCATTGAGAGCAAGGTCTCTGTGTTTGCTGATGACACTAAATTATGCAGAGCTTTGGAAACTTCCAATGATGTGCAAGTGCTGCAAGCAGACCTAGATAGATTATCAAAATGGGCAGCAGAATGGCAGATGAGATTCAATGTTGATAAATGTAAGGTGATGCATTTGGGATTTAATAATCCCTGTGCCACCTACACCATAAATAACTCTGTGTTAAGTGCATCTGAAATGGAAAAAGATTTGGGGGTTCTGGTAGATAACAGACTTAGCTGTAGCAAACAATGCCAGGTAGCAACAGCTAGAGCTAGCAAGATATTGTCTTGTATAAAGAGGGGAATGGAATCAAGAGAGAAAAATATTATTCTCCCTCTTTACAAGGCACTGGTAAGGCCTCATTTGGAATATGCGGTGCAGTTTTGGAATCCCATATACAAAAGGGACATCTTGGAAATGGAAGCAGTCCAGAGAAGGGCAACTAAATTAATAAGGGGAATGGAGGGGCTTGAATATGCAGGCAGATTAGACAAGTTAGGGCTGTTTACATTGGAGAAGCGGCGGTTGCGTGGGGACATGATAACCTTATACAAATATATTAATGGCCCATACAGTGAACTCTCTGGTGCATTGTTCACTAATAGGTCATATCAGAGGACTCGTGGACATCCTTTAAGGTTGGAAGAAAAGAAGTTTCATCTTCAAGTTAGGAGAGGTTTCTTTACAGTGAGAACGGTGAAACTGTGGAACTGTCTTCCAGCAGAGGTGGTAATGGCAAGTTCATTGAATAACTTTAAAAAAGGCCTGGATAAGTTTCTAAAACTAAAAAATATTGAGAATTACTGGTATTAATGCATATAGATCTGGTTGATCCAGGGATACTTTCCGATTGCCGTTTGGAGTCAGGAAGGAATTTCCCCCCCCCCTTTTTTAGCTGGGGTTTTTTGCCTTCCTCTGGATCAACTGTTAGGTAGGGTTAAAAAAAAAAAAAAAAAAAAGGGGAATAGGTTGGACTTGATGGACGAATGTCTTTATTCAACCTTAATTACTATGTTACTATGTATGTGAGGCTTTGAAGGCTGCTTCCATCAACATTTTCTTATCATACCCTCTTTCTTCAAATTTAGCGACCATTTCCAGTAATCTCTTCTCACATGTTGCATCATTATTCACTATACGTCTAACTCGTAGTAGCTGGCTATATGGTAACCCTTGTATACATCCCTTCGGATGAAAGCTTTCTGCATGTAATAAATTATTCTGGTCTGTGGGTTTCACATATAAGTCAGTCATAAGATGCTCATTGGAAATACGTACCAGGACATCCAAAAAGTTTAATTTCGTAGTGTCATATGTAAGGGAATCCACAAATTGCTGATATTTGGATATACACTGCCATAGTGGTAACCCTAACAGAGGCATTTACTTGTGAATGTCTTTTGCCGACATCGCCAAGACTACAGAAGAGAGAGCCCAGACCCTAGCATATACTGATGTGGAAAGGAGACGAATCCTGCAGCTAGTACCTGAGAGCGCAGCCTCCATTTTAAAGAGTACAGGCAAGGATCTCCTGAAGCAATTGGAAGTTCTCCAAAAGAGGGAAGTAAGCCTCCAACTACATAGCCTAGCATTGAAGGAATATGTAATAGCCGAACGCATACCAAGGGGTCTGAGGATACCGTTGCAACCAATCTTCTGCAAAGACGATGATCTGTATATGAAACACTGGTACATGATCCTGAACAGATGCAGTTTGGATCTCATGTACCTTACTATCCAGCACCTGCAGAACGCTATTGAAAGGACCAAGAAGGATATTGCCGATACTACCAAGGAATTAAAAAGTGTGGTGCTCGAAACGGAACTGGTCCAGGCAAGGATCGAACTGGAAGCCAAAATTGAAACCTTAAAAGCAGAGCTAACTCAGAAGAAGCTTCAAAAATTTCGCCGGGACACCCGTGACTACGAAATCAAACATGTTTACCAGTGGGCGAAGGAGCAGAGAAGAAACCGTGTGGTGCTGCAAACCAGAGTCGTGGCAGCAGTAGCACAACCTCGGACAGCGACACAGGAGTACAGAGTGAACGCCGGTATACCAGGATACAGACCAGCACCCATGAGGACAGCGCATCGGAGGCACAGAGCCTGCCATCGGATAGCAGCACTAACACTCCAGGAGCTTCTATTTTAGGGGAGCGCTACCCCAAGAGAGACCGCCGCAAACGAAAAGAGCAAGGAGAGGGATGAAGAAAGCACATACCGAATGGATCCAGGAGAGAAAGCAGACGCCGATGATGGGTGAGCAATCTTTAATGTTTGATTTACAATCTGCAGATATGCCGACCTCTGATAATTTTGATATGAGAAATGTGACTGAGTCTCCAATTGGACATATTACTAGTAATAATATGGATTTAACTGATGAGATTGCGCCCAGGGTACAAACAGTAGACTTTCCCCTAATTGTTAATTTATCAGGCATTGACTTTACCCAGGATCAAATGACTGTTATACAAAAAGGATAAGGATTTGTACCTACCTACAAATCCTCAGAATTTGCTTTCCAAACGGAGTGGTTTAAAGGGTAACTGTGGTCCAAAAATGATTTTGGGTAAATTGACAGGAATTGCTTTCCTGAGGATTTTTGCAATTTACTTTCATTATTTATTTTACATCGTTTTGAAGATATTTACATTTATATGTGTGATATGGTTGCAGCATCACCAGGTCCCCTGCACTTCCTGCTTCCTGCACTGAAACCATGTGACAGTCCCTCTTCTGTGTTTCCTCCTCCTTGTGGGCCCCCATGGCCCCTCCCCTTGCAGCCCCTTGGGCCTTTCACTTGCAACCTCCCGGGGCCCCCTTCCACTCAGGGGCCCCTCCCACTTGGGGGCCCCAGGGGCCCTTCCCACTCAGGGACCCATGGGCCCCTCCCATTCATGGGCCCCAGGGGCCCCTTCCACTCAGGGGCCCCTCCCACTTGGGGGCCCCAGGGGCCCTTCCCACTCAGGGGCCCCTGGGACCCTCCCACTCGGGGGTCCTTCCCACTGGGGGCCCCAGGGTCCCTTCCCATTCGGGGGCCCTCCCATTTGGGGGCCCCTTGGCCCCTTCCACTCGGGGTCCCAGGGCCCCTCCCACTCAGGGGTCCTTCCCACCAGGGGCCCTCCCACTCTGGGAGGGGCCACAGGACCCACAAGTGTGCGGAGCCACAGAGTCCGTGAGTGGGAGGGGCCACAGGGGGCTGCAAGGGGAGGGGACACAGGGCCCACGATTGGGAAGGGCCAGCAAGTGGGAGGCATTTAAAAAAGCAGTGCTGTGGGCTGTGCTGTTCTCCCCACCCCCTCCTACCCTTCAGTCATGCACTGAGCATGTGCCAACCACAGATTAGAGGAGGAAACAGTATTTCTGACCGCAGATTCAGAACCTCCCACCCCCTAACTTTCTGATCAGTGATTTCTTCATATTTTGGGCTGTGCAGCACGTAGAGAGGTGGTTGATGGCTCGTTTTAAAAGGTATGAACATGGCCTTTCATTTAAAATAAACTTGTTTGGAGACCACAGTTCCCCTTTAAATTTATGAGGAGTCTTAAACTAAAGGTATTCTTTGTGGCTAAACAGGGCCTGAACAAATCAGGAAGCTCTGTGGAAAATACTAAGCGTAAGAAAAAATCCACATTTAACCCTATAAAGCCTAACAAGTCATTGGAAGTGTTTAATAATGCAGTCTGTAAACAAATTCAATTACTACCCTGGCAAAAGGTACGATATAAATCTAATAACTTATCCCACAAAGAGTATGTGGCACTTAAACAAATTAAGGAACTTAAAGACATAATTGAAAAAAAACTGATAAAGGGGGAGCTACCGTGATCCTATCGAAACAAATGTATACAAAAGAAGTACAGAGACAACTGGACAATGAAGAACATTATGTAAAATTAATATCTGATCCTACCCTAAAGTTAAAAAGGGAAATTGATGAACTGTTAAATGATGTAACACAGACTGGTTTGATTAATGATTATGTGAAAGATTGTCTGACTAACGATTCCCCTAGGACACCGGTACTATACGCTCTACCCAAAATACATAAATCATTGAGTAATCCTCCAGGTAGACCTATAGTATCAGGAGTCGGATCTCTATTACAACCTTTAGGTATATTTATTGACACTTATTTAAATCCTATTATGCAAAAATTACCTAACTGCTTAAAGATACTACTGAATTCTTAAACAAATTGAAATTGATTGAACATGTAAAAGAGGGTGTGTATTTATGCAGTTTGGATGTGGAGTCCCTATATACCTCCACATAGAACTCATGGAAGAGTCATGGTTACCCATCACACATGGTATTTTTCGTTGGTGAGTTACTCTCATTATGCCTGAAAAAGAACTTTTTCAGATTTGGTAAACAATTCTATATACAAAAACAAGGCACCAGTATGGGTGCTAATTTTGCCCCAGCATATGCCAATATCTTCATGGCAGCCTTTGAAAATAAGTGGATTTTACAAAATGAGAATATTAAGCCGTATCTACAAAATTACATGCGATACGTAGATGATATATTCTTCTTATGGGAAGGTAACGAAGACCAACTTAAAACCATGTGTGATGATCTCAATAAAAAACACAGCACCCTAAGGTTTACTCTTACATATGACACTACGAAATTAAACTTTTTGGATGTCCTGGTACGAATTTCCAATGGGCATCTTATAACTGACTTATATGTGAAACCCACAGACTGGAATAATTTATTACATGCAGAAAGCTTTCATCCGAAGGGATGTATACAAGGGTTACCATATAGCCAGCTACTACGAGTTAGACGTATAGTGAATGATGATGCAACCTGTGAGAAGAGATTACTGGAAATGGTCGCTAAATTTGAAGAAAGAGGGTATGATAAGAAAATGTTGATGGAAGTAGCCTTCAAAGCCTCACATACACCCAGGGAAGACTTACTAAGAGAGAAATCCATGAAGGATAGTAATAAAAAACAGGGATACCATTTGTAAGTATGTATAGTATCTTTTCCAATAAGATTAAAAACATAGTTAATAACAATTGGCACATTTTAGCCTCAGACCCACTCACGGGACATTTATTCTCTGACAAACCCCTACATTCCTATAAGAGATCCCCTAACTTAGGAGACCAGCTCATACATACTGATATGTTACCAAATAAAGTGGAACAAAAATGTATTCTTTGGAGAACCCAAAAACGGCACACACCCATGCAGAGCATGCCAGATGTGCAATGCTATCATCCCTGGTGAGGTAGTTCATCATCCTACAAAAGGGACACCAATTAAAATAAAAGACTTTGCCACGTATAAGCTAAGGTGTGATTTACTTTTTGAAATGACCATGTGGCTTTGGGTATGTTGGTCAAACTAAAAGAGAGGTACGAATTAGACTGGGGGAACATAAAAGAGACATTAAACACTACAAATTATCTAAACATGACACTCCAGTAGCACGGCACTTTAATGAAGCTAAACACAACACAATGCAACTGCGATGGCAAATTCTGGAGGTAGTTAAGAAACAAAATAGAAGGGGCAACTTCCAACAATTATTACTTCAACGTGAACAGTGGTGGATCTACACCCTACACACACTCACACCTAAAGCCTTAAATAAAGAATTTAACCTGGACTGCTTCCTATAGAGTAATAGGATCCTATCTAGTACCCCCACAGACTTGCCTTATGATCCAGAACTATTATGCACTTAGAATTGCTTAACATACAGATCATCACTTCCAGTAATGTAGACTGAAAGAAATAGCTACTCTGTTAATCTTTTTATAAATTGTATCAATATGTTGAGTTGTACCAGCTACATTGTTTCTCTTTGCAGGAATAGATACGCCATCTAGTGGATCCTTAAAGGCATAGAATAAGAGCATAATATGAGGAAGAATTCCTTTGGATTAATGTATCTAACTATGATTTTATACACATGACACAATATGATGTTATTTTAATCCTTTATTATAATATTTGACACAGAATAACAATTATTATCTTTTATCACCTTTCACTATATGTATTATATCCAATGTAATTTATAGAAGGAGCACTTTTTAAATGAAGATGTTTTTACCATCACAATTTTTATTAATAATGTTTTTTAGGATCGATTTAACTTGATGGTTATGTATTTTGATAGTTATATTTGGTGACGTTGATTACATATGTTATTTTCACTTATCACTTTATGCAGCACATGTTCACTTTAACTAGGCCCTATCAACAGTAGGTGGGGCCACTTTTAATGATGTCGCTATATATACCTTGCACTTGTAGTATTTGGTTACACCTGAGGAAGGGGGTTGGACCCCCCCGAAACGTTGTGTACCTGGCTTGTATGTTGAGCACTCAATAAATGAAAGTTTGCTATTAACTCTTACCTGAGTGTGCCTCCCTGCATATTCCATATTGATTTGATACTTACCTAACGTGGCACAGGCCTCAGGGGGTGCACCTTGAAATCTACCTGTTGGGAATCCACAAATTGCAGATCTCAAATGGCAAGTCCAGTCCTAAAATGAAAACTTACATACAGGTAAATCACCCCCCAAACCCTAAACAGTAATAGTTTGAAATCTAAAATATAGTAAGTCTAACATAAAATCCTGCACAATGTCCTGTTGCCCCTGTTTCTGCTTCCTGGTTCTTCCAGTTAGCAACTGTCAGTTATAGATTTGACAGTTGACATCACAGCCAATGTTAATCCTCTGCCTCTTCTGAGCATGCCCAGGCCCAGTACAGGCTCAGTACAGGTTTCTAAATTGCTCAGTTTCCATGAGGCATCCAGAAGCATAGCAGGCATACAGTAATGAATTCATAGGACACAGGAAGTACGATATTTCAACATATTTTAAAGAGGCCATTCTTTCTAAAAGATGATCTTATGAGGGTGGAGTTGTCCTTTAAAATCTCTATGATACAGGATGAGTAGCGGGGATGCATCCCCAGCTTCCCTACATACGTATAGGGGAAAATCTCTCTCAGGAGGTTTAAACTGCCAGTTTCAACTCTAATGAAAGTAATCAGTAAATGGAAGGCCACAGGCACAGTTGCTCTTAAACGCAGTCCTTGCAGGCCAAGAAAAATACATAAGCGGCATATGGAGAGGATTGGGAATGGCTACAGACAACCAGCAAATCACCTTTAAAGACCTGCAAGAACATCTTGCTGAAGATGGTGAATCTGTATATCGTTCTACAATTCAGTAGAATGTAATATCTCTGGGAGGTCTGGGAATGTTCAAAGAATGTTCACTTGCATACACGTATCAGAGCTTCCATCCACCTCATGTACGAAAGCGATCCCTGTGGGACAATTTACACATACCCTATGCAGGTATTGGAGGGGGCCCTGGAGAAGGTTAATAATAGGCATCCCTTTAGGGATAATTTTACAGAAAGCTGGTCGCATCCCGTTAGTAATAAATTATGGAATTGGTAGTGAATGGATAGGACAGGTGGTACATAGGAATTGGCACATATTGAGTAAAGTGTACCCGGGTATACCAGAATTTTTGGAACTAAACCTCATATCGTATAGGAGTTGTACGTCCCTGGGTAATAAAGTCGGTCTCTCTCTCAGACAAACCACGAAGGGAGAGATTTTTGAGTTCTAAAAGGCAGGGAATGTTCCCGTGCCTACACTTCACTCAATGTGCATGTGTATGCAAAGGAACATTCTTTGAACATCCCCAGACCTCCCAGAGATATTACATCAGGGGTTGAAACACATGAGATTTGAGATTGGTGGTGTATGTGTTGCGGTGCCCCTGCATGCTGTTATAATGTTTACTGTATCCAAATGGTTAAATCGCGCATATAGCAGCATTGATCAAGTATTAGGCTTGAAGACAGGAAAACAAGAAATCTAATCTACTTACCAGAGATTTCGGTTTCCCAGTCACTTCCATGGCAGCAGTCACCAAACGAATCCCCTCCCATTGCAGCTAATTGAAATAGGAAGAACTCCCCCTCATACCTTTTAAATAGCTCCTCCTCCCACTAGTTCAAAGCTGTAAAGTAAATCATAAATAGGGAGGGTTTTGGTGACTGCTGCCAAGGACTGTGGAAACAGAAATCTCCGGTAAGTAGATTTGATTTCTTGTTTTCCCCCAGTCACCATGGCAGCAACGTTACTAAACAGATTATACCAAGCAAAATAAATTCCAGGGCGGGTTCTCCGTTTCATAACACATACAGGGTTATTCAATAAAAGTTCTTATCGTTAAAAATCGTGCTAATTTTGCCCCAACCAATCAGATTTTAGCTTTCAAATGTTAAAGAAGATCTGATTGGTTGGGGCAAAATTAGCACCACTTTAAATAAGAACTTTTATTAAATCTCCCTGTTAATTTATTAAATCCTATCTGATACAACAAAATGCAAAACTTTTCTGCCAAATCTGGCATCCTGGTTCAACAGCACTTCCATCCTGTAGTGCTTAATAAACGTCTTAGCGGACGCCCACCTTGCTGTTTTACAAATCATTTCCATTGGGGCCTCTGCTTGGGCCGCCCAGGAACATGCGATACCTCTGGTAGAATGCACCTTAAGTCCTTGCGGGATCTTTAAGCCTTTTGTCTGATAAGCCTTCTCAATGCAGGACACAATCCACCGGCTCAAGGTCCTCTTAGAGGGTGTCTGTCCCTTCCTATGCCCACCTGGGATTATTAAAAGATGCTCTTATCTTCTCCAGCTCTTAGTTCGGTCAAGGTAGATTCTAATAGCACAAACTAAATCTAACGTGTGCAGTAGTCTCTCCATCTTATTCTTTGGTTTTGGGCAAAAGGATGGCAATATTACTTCTAGGTCTGAATGGAAGTTTGATATGACTTTGGGTAAAAAGTTAAAAGCGGGTCTTAGTTTTACCTTATCGTCCATAAATTGTAAATACGGCTCCTTTATTGATAGTGCCCCTATCTCTCCGACTCTGTATCCAGATCTCACTGCAATCAGGAACACTATCGCGTTAGAAACCATATTGATGATGATTCGAGTAGTTCAAAAGGCAGCTGAGTTAGTGCTTGAAGGACTAATGGTAAACTCCAAATTGGTGTTCTGTCATGAATTTTTGGTTTTACCCTAACAAGGGCAGCAAAGAACCTCCTTACCATTGGGTTAATGGCTAAGTTCCTCTCTAGCAAAGCAGAGAGAGTCGAAACCTGACTTAAAGTACTCTCACTTACATTTATCTTGTACCCTGAAAATAGAAAATTGACTATTTGAGGCAATCAAAACTTTCTGCTCTTGCGTGCTGAGCGAACACTTCCCAGATTTTGTAGTATTTCTCAGAAGTAAAAGACTTCCTTGATTTAAGAAGAAATTGAATCACATCCTCTTGGAGATTAAACTTCTTTAATCTTTGTCTCTCAACCTCCAAGCTGCTAGTTGGATGTGCTCCAAATACTGAAGTGGACCCTGAGTCAACAGATCTTCTATTGGATGAATCATCAGAGGAGGTTCCATCGCTAGAGATAGAAGCAATAAAAACCAAGGCCTCCTCGGCCAGTGAGGAATCACTGCTATTGCATCGGACCTTTCCTCAATCTTAATCAGTACCTTCCAAATCATGGGAAATGGTGGGAAGACACCCTCTGCTCCAATCTTGTTGAAGAGCGTCTACTGCTTCCGCCTTCTTTGAGGGAAACCTTCTGCATTTTGCATTGTTCTCTGAGGCTATAAGGTCCATCTGTGGCTTTCCCCATCTTTCTATGTCCTAAAGCACTGATGGATGAAGACTCCTCACCTGTTTGAACCTCCTGGCGACTTAGAAAATCTGCCTGGATGTTCTGCTTGCCGGGAATGAACACGGCTGAAATGTTTTTCAGATGATTTTGTGCCCACTCAAAGATTGGTTTTGCTTCCATTAGCAACCGTCGACATGTTGTAGCTTTTTATTACTATCGACTCGGCTTGAATATGGTCCTTGAAGTTCTGAATTGCTAAAATCACCGCTCTCAGGTGTTTGATGGTATTTCTTTTCCTTCCCAGCGTCCTTGGGCAACTTTGTTTTGGAATGTCGCTCCCCATCCTATGTTGGACGCATCGGTTGTTATTACCAGCGGTGCTTGGTAATCCAATTCAAACCATTTGTTTAGATTTTTCTTGTTGAGCCACCAGGTAAGATTGTCTTTTAACCAAGCTGGTATATGAAGTCTTTTGAACATCTGTGTTTGAGGTACTCTGGCCTTGGCTATTAAAAAGTGCTGTAGATATCGCATATGCCACCTGGACCACCGGACAAGCTGGATAGCTGCTGCCATCAAACCTAGTACCTTTCATTTTTGTCTGACTGTCGATGTTGGACTTTGTACTATGGCTTGGACTTCAGCTCATAACTTTAGTTGTTTTTCTTCCAGCAGCTTTACCAAGTTTTCTCGTCATGAAGTGCGCCCCCAAAAATATAAGATCCTGTACTGGAGACAAGTGGCTTTTTTCCCTGTTGATTATCCAATCAAACTTTTCCAGAATGTTTACTACAGTTACTACATGTCTTTCTGCTTTTTCCTTGGACACTGCCACTATTAAAATGTCGTCTAGATAATGGAAGATGGCAATTCCTTTCTTTTGGATTTCCGCTACTAAGGCTACTACCACTTTGGTGAAAACTCTGGGCGAGTGAGAGAGACCGAAAGGTAGGCATACGAACTGAACATGCAGATCCCCTACCAGAAATCTCAAGAATTTCCTTGACTTGGCTTACATCGGAACATGGAAGTAGGCGTCCTTTAGATCCATGCTTGCTAGCCAGGACCCTCTTCCTATTACTTTTATAATCGAAGTCAGAAGAGATTGGAGTAAAAACCTTTTCCCTGTTCCTTCACAGGGACTGTTTCTATAGCTCCTATTTAGAAGAGTTGAGAAACATAATCCTGAATCAGACTCCGGACAGACATTCCTTTTGGAGGGTTCGAAAAAATCTTGGGGATAAGTGGTGAATTCTATCTTGTACCCCCAAGAAACCACCTGATTCACCCATTTGTCCGTCACATTCTTGGCCCAGACGATGGAATAATGAGACAGTCTTCCTCCGACATTTGTCTCCTGGACCAGCGTCTTCCTATGGTTGGACAAAGGACTGACCTGCAAAACCTGAAGGTCTCTTGTTTGAGCCTCTATAAGCTTGTTTTCCTGACCTCCAAATCGCTTGCCTCGATGTTTCCTTCCCTGGTCTATAGAACTTGGAAGACTGAAAGGATCTATTTTCCCCCTTAGAGGAATCTGGTCTCTGTTTCTTAAAGTTTCTAAAGAGAAAAATGCTTTTCCCTCCTGAAGCTTTATTAATGATGGAATTTAATTTTTCCCCGAAGAGAAGGTCACCCTTGAAAGGGAGTAAGCACAAGTTATTTTTTGAGGCGGTGTCCGCTTGCCATGGCTTTAACCATAGCACCCACCGAGCAGCCACTGAAAGGCCCATTGATCTGGCTGATAAACGGACCATGTCCACCAATGTCTCTGAAAGGAAATCAATTGCTAGCTTAAAATTTCCAGCAATTTAGGCCTTTTAAAGGGCATGTCCACCCCCAAAACTATAATACACCCCAGTAATGGCCACATCATGTAGTGTAATAAAATTCTTACCTCACATCCCAGCTCCATATGGTTCTCCTGTAGTCCCCCCCCAAAGTCCCAAAAACTGCCCACCAGGAGGATAGCAGAGTCCATATAGGACTCTGCCTCCTGTCTCGCCTCCGGGAGAAGTTTGGCATGCGTACTGCAGCCCTTCTCCCCCTCCCTCCCTCTCCCTCCAGTTTTGCGATCCCTCCCCCTACCATAAAAACCCTTGTCCATTTAATAGTATTTCTTCCCCCAGCCCCAACCGCTAAAAAATTATTTTAAGAAAGTCCCCCGAATTCTACTTACCTTCCCTCTCTCCCCCGACATTCTGAAAAGCCGGCAGCCGCATCCATGATTGGCTGCCTCTCAGCCAATCATGGACGCGGCTGCCGGTCCCGCCCCCTGCTTGCAGTGTCTTGCAAGCAGAAATGCCAGGCCGTGCGTCAGAGGAGAGAGGAAAGGTAAGTAAAGATCTGGGCACTTTCTTAAAATTATTTTATAGTGGTTGGGGCTGGGGGAAGGCATTCTATTATATGGCAAAAGTTTATTTTAAGGGGGGACATGCCCTTTAAAGGGCATCTATAGTGAAAAAAACACATTGCCCCTTTGCAAAGTTAAATTCATGTACTCTGTGCTGCCTTAATCCTATCTCTGTCAGTGACTCTGTTTAACCATGGTTTCAGATCTGTGTGCAGCACTAACCCCTGCCCCCTCCCCTCGGTTACCTCATCCATGTCTCAACTCCGGCTAACCGACAAGCTTATCATGTGCAGTAGGAGTTAAAAGTTCAACATCCTGAAAAACACACCCACGCACTGTGGCCAATAGAAAGCAAGCTGTTCTGGAGACATGGAAGAAGGAGCTCCATACAGTTTAAGATCTCTCACTTTGTGACCCATCATCAATCAGTGAAAGCTATTAAGAAGGGGGGTCAAGTGCAGCCTTATATCTAGCATCAAAGCTACCACTCTCTCCCTGCTAATGCTCTTATCTCTATGTTTATTACAGAGCAGTTAGGGGGATCACGTCACAAGGATTTGATTGACAGTCCAAGTAGGAGTAGAGGAATGCAATCACGTATTGTTCTAACTGGTTAACTCAGTACAGAGAGGGAATCTGAAAAAAGTGAAGACACTCTGGGGGTTGTGGGGAATTATAGAACACATGGAAAGAAAGGGAAAAAAGTTCATTTTCCGACTATAGATGATCTTTAACATTAGAATTAATTGCTTCTTCAATGTTTTTCATCCAAATTTTCATGGACCTAGAGACCAAAGTCACGGCTCCTGCTGCCACAAATGATTTCCTTAGAGATACTTCAACCCTCTTTTCCGTAGGGTCTTTGAATAGGGCTGCGTCGTCTAGCTAGGAAGACTACACTACCAGTAATGTAGCTACTGCCGCATTAACTTTTGGGGCTGTATCCCAATATTGGGCAACTGATAGGATACTTTTTTAGAAATTTATTAGACAAATTTCTTGTCTGTTTTCTTTCCATTCTGAATTAATTATTTCCTGAATAGAGGAATGAAGAGGGAAAGCGTGATATTTCACGCTATAGATAACTTATCCGCTTCTGATTTTTTTGGTTCTGCAGCTGCCAAGGACATGGTGTTTCTTACTGCTTTAACCAACGGTTCTATGATATTTGGAACGAAATTAGTTTCCACTTCTACTTCCTCTTCATCATCTGAACCAAACAGTGAAGCAATGAGCACTGAATACTAACGTATCGGAAAAACTTAAAAAAAATATATATATTACATTTTAAAAACACAATTATGTGAGATATTTATGCTCTCTTGATATATACTATGTGCATAGTTCACACATAAGGTGCATGTGCTTTGTGTACTTAAAAAAAAAATTGTTAAGTGAACGTTCGTTAGTACAACTTTTTTGGGATTGATATATAACGATTCACTCTAATTCAAGATAAGGTACCTAACACTCTATACTAAAACAGAGTTGGAATTACAATGCTTCTATTAGATTATATTCAAAAATGTCAACCGTCTCACTTTGTCTGGGATAATTATTGCACATTTCCATATACCAGCTAACCATTAATTGCAATTATAATCTACATAAAACATATTATATTGCACTGTTTTTTTACATAGCAGGCCATCATTAATTGCACTTTTATCTCGCAATATATTATCTATTGCACCTATTTTTATGTAGCAGCAATTTCTTGTTAAAATTCCTATTTCTTTAAAGAAAGCAATTAAAAGATAACTTTATTAAGACCTTTTGGGTGTATAGTATCTAGTTGATATATCCATCTGGACTCTCTACAAAGGAGTTCCTTGGTTCTATCACCTCCTCATTTTAATTCTTCCACCTGATTAATAATCATCACTTTTAAAGTACTAATTGGATGTTTGTGCAAAATGCAATGCCACAGGGTTTTAATTGCCACTCAAGATATTATTGGTTAATCTCTCTTTGGCTTTTTTTATTTGCGACTTATGATTTGCTCTTATGATGGAAGCTTTTGGCATGGAAAAGTGTGTATATGCCTCTTTTGTAATTGTTACTGTAAGGGAAGTTTTCATGATGTAAGGGAAGGGGTTAACAAGTAAAGAAAATCTTAACTGAAGAAGGATGAGTTCATGGGGTATGATAAGGAAGAGGGCCAATAAATATGTCATCTAGCAGGACACACAGCTAATTCATTCAGGAAAACTATAAACGAATCAATTAGGGTTAGCCGTGGGTTATGGTCAGTATGAAACTGTCAGAAATATGAACATTATTATGATTTATGGCAGTAGCTTATCCTGTAGTACATGTGTAGATAAGTACTAACCATTGTATGGGGAGCATCATCCCTAATTATATTCGCTGTAAACTAATTAACGTATCTAAGCATTCTATACAAATATAACAATGCCCTGCTTTTATATAATTACAGCAGCATTTATAATCTATGCTTTTATCAATGAGATCACCATGTAAACCCTATATAAGCCATCTCATTTGTACACTCGCTCTCTCCCCTGGCCAGTTGACAACCGTTGCTGCCTAGGTGGGAGCTGCTTGCAAGTATATATGTTGTGTCTGTCTTTACGGAATAAACTTGTTCTTCTTTTTCATCAGATTGTTCTCTCTTAGTTGTGTTTTTCCACGACAGTTACATCCAGAAAATGTATTTCTTTTGTATTGTATTACGGATTAAATGTGATCTTAGGATATACACTTTTTATGTATTGTATAAAATTATTCATTTTCATTCATTTTCTGTGCCGTGCCAGATCATAAAAACATTGTCAGGTGGCGCAATTCACGAGTGCTTCAGCCATATAAACACACTTTTCCTCCAAATAGCCCACAAAAATACATCAACACGTTTCAGTCTGCTCAGGGCCATCGTCAGGATTACAAAAATCTCATTTCCTGCTATTTTTAAAGTTAATGTGATTAGCATAACGAACAATACACATCACATATAATTAACATATTAACAGACCCACTTCCCATTCATTAACCCCTGTGCTGTAATAAAAACCTTTTATGTTAAACTACCATATACTTAAAGAAGCAAAGTAAAAAACTAGTGGATTAACATAACAACTAGTGGATTAGTGCTCCAGTGATTCATTTTAGCCAAATGTAACAAAAAAAAATGATAGTGATTTTATTTCATCCAGGAAGATGTCCAACGCATCCTTTTCACTGACTCAACAGTCCGACTTAGCAAGAGACTAAGGGCCCTCTGAGCCTACTTGTGAAGCTCTTAAGTTCCTGACATCTTGGATTGTGCTTGTCTGCCTTTAGATCCGCCCCCCGAGATTTCTGACTCTCCTTCTTCTGATAAATTTTAAGGTCTAACCCTAAAATGAAAACTTACATACAGGTAAATCACTCCCCCCAAACCCTAAACGGTAATAGTTTAAAATCTAAAGTATAGAAGTCTAACCTGAAATCCTGCACAATGTCCTGTTTCCCCTGTTTCTGCTACCTGGTTCTTCCAGTTAGCAACTGTCAGTTATGAATTTGACAGTTGACATCACAGCCAATGACTGAATGTTAATCCCATGTCTGCCTCTTCTGAGCATGCCCAGGCTCAGTACAGGTTTCTAAATTGCTCAGTTTCCATGAGGCATCCTGTAATGTATTCATAGGACAAAGTATGATATCTCTACATATTTTAAAGAGGCCATTCTTTCTAAAAGATGTTCTTATGAGGGTGGAGTTGTCCTTTAAAATACATTATGAACCCTTGAAGCAGTACTATCTGGTTCACTCTGCACAAAAAGGAAAGGAAAATTATGCTACAGCATCATAAATAAAGTCATTACCTGTATGCACATTTTCCATCTGCTGTTTTTGTGGTAATTGTAACATGAGCCACATGACTTATACTGGCAAGCGCCTATTAAAATAAAATCAATCATAAATCATTGGTGTTTAGACAAAAATATTTGTGTGTTTAGAGATGTAAATCTAAGGGAATACATATTATTACAGATTATTGTTTGAGATAGTGGGCACAATTTATATTATTATATATTTATATTTATACAACTGAATTATTTATTGGTTTAAAATAATAACAATCAGGAAGATTCAATTAAAGTTCTTATCGTTAACAATCGTGCTAATTTTGCCCCAGTTTGAAAGCTAACATCTGAGTCATTGGGGCAAAATTATCACCATTTTTAACAATGAGAAATTTTATAGAATAACCCTGATAATTTTCTGTCGAAAATTAATAGAATAGAAACTTCTGTTTTTGATCTTGTAGGGGTTGAGAAAACACCACAAATAAGCCTTACTTCTCCTCGAAATCCGTAAGTGGAAATAGCTGACAAATCCTCAAATGTCTGCAGCTTGCTTGTAGTAAATCTCTCACAAACTATTTCTAAATCTTCCTTCTGCAAAAATGACAAAATTAATACATTTGTTTAAAAGAAGTATGTCATTGTACACTAATGAAAAACATAAATTAGTTATTGAAACATTTTAGAAAAGGATAATGTACACGTATATATTTTTTGTTTTTAGAAAACAAGGTGGTCCAACTCAGATAAAAGTACAAAACAAATAAGCGAAGGAGATAGACCTCCTCCGCAGCAGTACCCCACGCAAGCACTCACACACTTCTACCACTGATTAAACCACTCGATCCTGTGTGAATGCAAATTAGTAATTTATTAGTATCTAAACTTATCCACAAGTTACCCAACACATAACCGTAACAAATATAATAAATTCTACACAGAGGCTAGAGGCTCTCTAGACGGATCCTACTATTGCCAGGTGAGAGGCACTGCAATGGGTGCGGCCTGTGCGCCCACCTAAGCATGTCTCCACCTGAGGATGTGGGAACAGAAGGATGTTAATGGAATGATTAGTGAATTAGAGATTGGGGAGTCGGTAATACTATGGCTCTGTTACGTGGACGATGTCCTACTACTTTGGAAGGGTACAAAAAGGGAGAAGATATAAGAGATAGTATAGGGGTATATTTACACTTGGTTGAAGAGCGCACACTATTAACCTTCTTGCTTTTTAATGTTTATTAAGTGACATGCTTGCACAACGTTTCGGGGAGTGTCCCCTTCCTCAGGTGCATAATTACAACACACTCAGTGCAACTTTATATACTTGTGAACCCTCCTCTTTAGGGAGTGGCTTTACACTCTTACATTAATTTTTTAACATTTATATTCAAACTGTTTACACTTAACAATTTTGTGATTAAAATATACATGTTTTAACAAATCCTATGACTCCAACTCCCTACCAGCCTCACTATGCAACGCTACGATAGTTATGATACCTAAACCCGATAAAAACCCACAAGACTGTAACTCATATAGGCCAATATCCCTACTCACAACAGACTACAAAATCCTCGCAAAAGCCCTGGCACAAAGACTCAAACAAATAATTACAGAAATTATACATCCTGACCAAACCGGGTTGATCCCCGCTAAGTCTACGACCATAAATATCCGCCGCACCCTTACCCAACTTCAAACAAACCATGACAATACAGGAGAACGACTAATTCTCTCACTAGATGCCCGTAAGGCGTTTGACTCCCTGGAGTGGCCCTTTCTATGGGAGGTACTTGGGAGGTTCGGAGTAGGACAGAGTTTCACCAAATGGATACAACTCCTATATAACAACCCAATAGCTCAAATCCTTGTTAACGGAACTCTGTCAGAGAGCTTCCCACTACAGAGGGGCACGAGACAGGGCTGCCCGCTCTCTCCATACCTCTTCGCCCTCGCGATTGAACCCCTAGTCATCGCCCTAAGATCCAATACGCAAATACAAGGTTTCCGAGTGGGACCTTACGAGGAACGCCTCGGCCTCTATGCCGACGATCTAATCTTATATCTAGGAAACCCCACCTCCTCCCTCACAACAGCCTTCCCCCTCATCAACGAATTCGGTAACCACTCTGGCCTCCAGATCAATCGGACAAATCCGCCCTGTACCTCTAGACACATTCCCTATTAGCAAACTCCCCAGCTCCATCCCTATCACTATAGTACAGCATTGAATATCTGGGCATTGAAATAACCAAATCCCCTCAACAATTTTATCCCTAAATACTCCAGCCTTTTGGCCCATACACGAAAGAAGTGCTAGCTTGGAGGGAAGTTCCATTAAATCTATGGGGCAGGGTTCAGATGATAAAAATCTTTTTACTCCCCAAAATCCTCTATACAGTCCAACACAGCTAGCCTATATCCAAAACATTCTTCACGAAAATCAATAGTATGATCACCTCCTTTATTTGGAACAGCAAAAAGCCAAGAATCAAGATGTCTAAACTACAGGCCCCCAGGCACATGGGGGGCCTGGCCCTCCCTGACCTACAGCTATACTACTGGGCCTCGCAACTCAAGCACCTGCAAGCCTGGGTGAACCCCTCCACTCCCCCAACACCTCTGACCTTATGACCACTTTATACCTCACTGGCCCTTTTATGGCTTACATAGCGGCCCCCAAACAACATATCATAGGCCCCGCAATAACACTACTCAAACAAGCAGCCAGAATATGGCATCTCACTAATCTCCTTCTCAGCAGCGAGGACACTCTGAACATACCCCCTATGGGGCAACAAACTGCTCCCGGAATTTCTCTCGCTCCCGGGTCGGACACACTGGAAGGACTGGGGAGTCCAAACGCTGGGAGACTTAATACGCAATAATCAGAAAATTCCCTTCACAGATCTCCAGATGATCCACAAGATCCCGAACTCGGCACATTTCCGCTACATACAGATCCACCAGCCCTGAGGGTCAGTCTCTCCTCTTCTGTGTACAATATCGAAGCACCCCATTATAGGAATCATTCGCCACAGGGAGTCAGGGGCATCATCTCCAAAATATACACACACCTGCTCTCATTTAAATCACTCCCAGCCACAGAATCAATTAAAGACAGATGGTCCCCCTCCCTAGGCCCCCCTCTCCGAGGAACAATGGACAGACCTCTTCAGCTCACACACAATAGCCTCCCCGGCCTTAATATAAACTGATTCAATGTAAGATCATACACCAATCGTACTATACCCCAAAAAACTAAGACATGTCCATAGGGCAACAGCTACTAATGTCCAAAATGTCTACAGGAGGGTGCTGACTTCATACACCTGATATGGGAATGCCTAAAGTCTACCCATTTTGGACAGAGATACTCGATTCTAGGAAACTTAACACCACACCCAGTCGAACCCCCAACCGTCGACTTGCCTCTTTGGATTGATGGAGGGGGAGGTCTGGTCTAGCGCGGAACTGGCTCTCCTGCAGGCTACCCTATTTTATGCACGAAAAATGATCATACTAAGATGGATGTCTCCTAAACCGCCTAAACTTAAAACTTGGATCAAATTAATAAATACAGATTTACCATATCTCAAGCTAATGTACAGGCACAGAAATGTCCCGAATAAATTTTACAAAATATGGACCCCTGGATTGAATCCCCCAATACCCTAAACTAACCCACCCCAACCCTGGGCTCCAATAGTTATGCTGAACCCAATGTACGTGAGAACCTCAGATCCCAACTCCGCCCTCTGGAGGGGGCCGGGCGGGCGGCGGCTTGGCGGCCACGACAACTATACGTAAGTGAACATATTACTATAAATGAATCAAGGGCTCGGACATTGTTTAATGTATATAGTTTGTCTAATTAACTGTAACCGACTAACTCTCTCCACACAAGCTAACCATATATGTTTTGACTCTATTTAATGGTTTACCACTACCATAGGTTTGAAAAAATGATAATAGGGAAAAAGTGTTCTCGTGTTAATATTGTAAACATGTATATTTTTTTTTTTTAACTCTTTTTTTTGGTTCCAACACATGTCTTGACAGTTTTATACAAATTTTTCAACATGTTCATTTTCGGGTAGTTAGAGTCAAAACTATATGGTTAGCTTGTGTGGAGAGAGTTAGTCGGTTACAGTTAATTAGACAAACTATATACATTAAACAATGTCCGAGCCCTTGATTCATTTATAGTAATATGTTCACTTACGTATAGTTGTCGTGGCCGCCAAGCCGCCGCCCGCCCGGCCCCCTCAGAGGGCGGAGTTGGGATCTGAGGTTCTCACGTACATTGGGTTCAGCATAACTATTGAGCCCAGGGTTGGGGGTGGGTTAGTTTAGGGTATTGGGGGATTCAATCCAGGGGTCCATATTTTGTAAAATTTATTCGGGACATTTCTGTGCCTGTACATTAGCTTGAGATATGGTAAATCTGTATTTATTAATTTGATCCAAGTTTTAAGTTTAGGCGGTTTAGGAGACATCCATCTTAGTATGATCATTTTTCGTGCATAAATAGGGTAGCCTGCAGGAGAGCCAGTTCCGCGCTAGACCAGACCTCCCCCTCCATCAATCCAAAGAGGCAAGTCGACGGTTGGGGGTCGACTGGGTGTGGTGTTAAGTTTCCTAGAATCGGAGTATCTCTGTCCAAAATGGGTAGACTTTAGGGCATTCCCATATCAGGTGTATGAAGTCAGCACCCTCCTGTAGACATTTTGGACATTAGTAGCTGTTGCCCTATGGACATGTCTTAGTTTTTTGGGGTATAGTACGATTGGTGTATGATCTTACATTGAATCAGTTTATATTAGAGGCCGGGGAGGCTATTGTGTGTGAGCTGAAGAGGTCTGTCCATTGTTCCTCGGAAGGGGGGCCTAGGGAGGGGGACCATCTGTCTTTATTGATTCTGTGGCTGGGAGTGATTTAAATGAGAGCAGTGTGTGTATATTTTGGAGATGATGCCCCTGACTCCCTGTGCGAATGATTCCTATAATGGGGTGCTTCGATATTGTACTACAGGAAGAGGAGAGACTGACCCTCAGGGCTGGTGGATCTGTATGTAGCGGAAATGTGCCGAGTTCGGGATCTTGTGGATCATCTGGAGATCTGTGAAGGGAATTTTCTGATTATTGCGTATTAAGTCTCCCAGCGTTTGGACTCCCCAGTCCTTCCAGTGGTGTCCGACCCGGGAGCGAGAGAAATTCCGGGAGCAGTTTGTTGCCCCATAGGGGGTATGTTCAGAGTGTCCTCGCTGCTGAGAAGGAGATTAGTGAGATGCCATATTCTGGCTGCTTGTTTGAGTAGTGTTATTGCGGGGCCTATGATATGTTGTTTGGGGGCCGCTATGTAAGCCATAAAAGGGCCAGTGAGGTATAAAGTGGTCATAAGGTCAGAGGTGTTGGGGGGAGTGGAGGGGTTCACCCAGGCTTGCAGGTGCTTGAGTTGCGAGGCCCAGTAGTATAGCTGTAGGTCAGGGAGGGCCAGGCCCCCCATGTGCCTGGGGGCCTGTAGTTTAGACATCTTGATTCTTGGCTTTTTGCTGTTCCAAATAAAGGAGGTGATCATACTATTGATTTTCGTGAAGAATGTTTTGGATATAGGCTAAGCTGTGTTGGACTGTATAGAGGATTTTGGGGAGTAAAAAGATTTTTATCATCTGAACCCTGCCCCATAGATTTAATGGAACTTCCCTCCAAGCTAGCACTTCTTTCGTGTATGGGCCAAAAGGCTGGAGATATTTAGGGATAAAATTGTTGAGGGGATTTGGTTATTTCAATGCCCAGATATTCAATGCTGTACTATAGTGATAGGGATGGAGCTGGGGAGTTTGCTAATAGGGAATGTGTCTAGAGGTACAGGGCGGATTTGTCCCGTTGATCTGGAGGCCAGAGTGGTTACCGAATTCGTTGATGAGGGGGAAGGCTGTTGTGAGGGAGGAGGTGGGGTTTCCTAGATATAAGATTAGATCGTCGGCATAGAGGCCGAGGCTTCCTCGTAAGGTCCCACTCGGAAACCTTGTATTTGCGTATTGGATCTTAGGCGATGACTAGGGTTCAATCGCGAGGGCGAAGAGGTATGGAGAGAGGCGGGCAGCCCTGTCTCGTGCCCCTCTGTAGTGGGAAGCTCTCTGACAGAGTTCCGTTAACAAGGTTTGAGCTATTGGGTTGTTATTAGGAGTTGTATCCATTTGGTGAAACTCTGTCCTACTCCGAACCTCCCAAGTACCTCCCATAGAAAGGGCCACTCCAGGGAGTCAAACGCCTTACGGGCATCTAGTGAGAGAATTAGTCGTTCTCTGTATTGTCATGGTTTGTTTGAAGTTGGGTAAGGGTCGGCGGATATTATGGTCGTAGACTTAGCGGGGATCAACCCGTTTGGTCAGGATGTATAATTTTGTAATTATTTGTTTGAGTCTTTGTGCCAGGGCTTTTGCGAGGATTTTGTAGTCTGTTGTGAGTAGGGTATTGGCCTATATGAGTTACAGTCTTGTGGGTTTTTATCGGGTTTAGGTATCATAACTATCGTAGCGTTGCTAGTGAGGCTGGTAGGAGTTGGAGTCATAGGATTTGTTAAAACATGTATATTTTAATACACAAATTGTTAAGTGTAAACAGTTTGAATATAAATGTAAAAATTAATGTAAGAGTGTAAAGCCACTCCCTAAAGAGGAGGGTTCACAAGTATATAAAGTTCACTGAGTGTGTTGTAATTATGCACCTGAGGAAGGGGACACTCCCCGAAACGTTGTGCAAGCATGTCACTTAATAAACATTAAAAAGCAAGAAGGTTAATAGTGTGCGCTCTTCAACCAAGTGTAAATATACCCTATACTACTCTCTTATATCTTCTCCCTTTTTGTACCTTCCAAAGTAGTAGGACATCGTCCACGTAACAGAGCCATAGTATTACACCGACTCCCCAATCTCTAATTCACTAATCATTCCATTAACATCCTTCTGTTCCCACATCCTCAGGTGGAGACATGCTTAGGTGGGCGCACAGGCCGCACCATTGCAGTGCCTCTCACCTGGCAATAGTAGGATCCGTCTAGAGAGCCTCTAGCCTCTGTGTAGAATTTATTAATTTGTTACGGTTTGTGTTGGGTAACTTGTGGATAAGTTTAGATACTAATAATTACTAATTTGCATTCACACAGGATCGAGTGGTTTAATCAGTGGTAGAAGTGTGTGAGTGCTTGCGTGGGGTACTGCTGCGGAGGAGGTCTATCTCCTTCGCTTATTTGTTTTGTACTTTTATCTGAGTTGGACCACCTTGTTTTCTAAAAACAAAAATATATACGTGTACATTATCCTTTTCTAAAATGTTTCAATAACTAATTTATGTTTTTCATTAGTGTACAATGACATACTTCTTTTAAACAAATGTATTAATTTGTCATTTTTGCAGAAGGAAGATTTAGAAATAGTTTGTGAGAGATTTACTACAAGCAAGCTGCAGACATTTGAGGATTTGTCAGCTATTTCCACTTACGGATTTCGAGGAGAAGTAAGGCTTATTTGTGTTGTTTCTCAACCCCACAAGATCAAAAACAGAAGTTTCTATTCTATTAATTTTCGACAGAAATTATCAGGGTTATCTATAAAATTTCTCATTGTTAAAAATGGTGATAATTTGCCCCAATGACTCAGATGTTTAGCTTTCAAACTGGGGCAAAATTAGCACGATTGTAACGATAAGAACTTTAATTGAATCTTCCTGATTGTTATTATTTTAAACCAATAATAATTCGTTGTATAAATATAAATATATAATAATATAAATTGTGCCCACTATCTCAAACAATAATCTGTAATAATATTATTCCCTTAGATTTACATCTCTAAACACACAAATATTTTTGTCTAAACACCAATGATTTATGATTGATTTTATTTTAATAGGCGCTTGCCGTATAAGTCATGTGGCTCATGTTACAATTACCACAAAACAGCAGATGGAAAATGTGCATACAGGTAATGACTTTATTTAGATGCTGTAGCATAATTTCCTTTCCTTTTTGTGCAGAGTGAACCAGATAGTACTGCTTCAAGGGTTCATAATGTATTTTAAAGGACAACTCCACCCTCATAAGAACATCTTTTAGAAAGAATGGCCTCTTTAAAATATGTAGAGATATCATACTTTGTCCTATGAATACATTACAGGATGCCTCATGGAAACTGAGCAATTTAGAAACCTGTACTGAGCCTGGGCATGCTCAGAAGAGGCAGACATGGGATTAACATTCAGTCATTGGCTGTGATGTCAACTGTCAAATTCAAACTGACAGTTGCTAACTGGAAGAACCAGGTAGCAGAAACAGGGGAAACAGGACATTGTGCAGGATTTCAGGTTAGACTTCTATACTTTAGATTTTAAACTATTACCGTTTAGGGTTTGGGGGGAGTGATTTACCTGTATGTAAGTTTTCATTTTAGGGTTAGACCTTAAAATTATCAGAAGAAGGAGAGTCAGAAAATCTCGGGGGGCGGATCTAAAGGCAGGACAAGCACAATCCAGATGTCAGGAACTTAAGAGCTTCACAAGTAGGCTCAGGAGGGCCCTTAGTCTTTGCTAAGTCGGACTGTTGAGTCGTGAAAAGGATGCGTTGGACATCTTCCTGGATGAAATAAAAATCACTATCAATGTTTTTGTTACATTTGGCTAAATGAATCACTGGAGCACTATCCACTAGTTGTTATGTTAATCCACTAGTTTTTTACTTGCTTCTTTAAGTAATGGTAGTTTAACATAAAGGTTTTTATTACAGCACAGGGGTTAATGAATGGGAAGTGGGTCTGTTAATATGTTAATTATATGTGATGTGTATTTTCGTTATGCTAATCACATTAACTTTAAAAATAGCAGGAAATGAGATTTTTGTATCGACTGACGATGGCCCGAGCAGACTGAAACGTGTTGATGTATTTTTGTGGGCTATTTGGAGGAAAAGTGTGTTTATATGGCTGAAGCACTCGTGAATTGCGCCACCTGACATGTTTTTATGATCTGGCACGGCACGAAAAATGAATGAAAAGAATAATTTTATACAATACACATAAAAGTGTATAATCCTAAATCACATTTAATCCGTAATACTACAAAAAATAACATTTTCTGGATGTAACTGTCGTGGAAAAACACAACTAAGAGAGAACATCTGATGAAAAAGAAGAACAAGTTATTTTCGTAAAGACAGACACAACATATATACTTGCAAGCAGCTCCCACCTAGGCAGCAACGGTTGTCAACTGGCCGGGAGAGAGCGAGTGTACAAATGAGATGGCTTATATAGGGTTTACATGGTGATCTCATTGATAAAAGCATAGATTATAAATGCTGCTGTAATTATATAAAAGCGGGCATTGTTATATTTGTATAGAATCTGATACGTTAATTAGTTAATACAAGCGAATATAAAGGGATGATGCTCCCCATACAATGGTTAGTACTTATCTACACATGTACTACAGGATAAGCTCTGCCATAAATCATAATAATGTTCATATTTCTGACAGTTTCATACTGACCATAACCCACGGCTAACCCTAATTGATTCGTTTATAGTTTTCCTGAATGAATTAGCTGTGTTGTCCTGCTAGATGACATATTTATTGGCCCTCTTCCTTATCATACCCCTGAACTCATCCTTCTTCAGTTAAGATTTTCTTTACTTGTTAACCCCTTCCCTTACATCATGAAACTTCCTTACAGTAAATTACAAAGAGGCATATCACACTTTTCCATGCCAAAAGCTTCCATCATAAAGCAAATCATAAGTCGCAAATAAAAAAAGCAAAGAGAGATTAACCAATAATATCTTGAGTGGCAATTAAAACCTGTGGCATTGCATTTTGCACAAACATCCAATTAGTACTTTAAAAGTGATGATTATTAATCAGGTGGAAGAATTAAAATGAGGAGGTGATAGAACCAAGGAACTCCTTTGTGAGAGTCCAGATGGATATATCAACTAGATACTATACACCCAAAGGTCTTAATAAAGTTATCTTTTAATGCTTTCTTTAAAGAATAGGAATTTTAACAAGAAATGCTGCTACATAAAAATAGGTGCAATAGATAATATATTGCGAGATAAAAGTGCAATTAATGATGGCCTGCTATGTAAAAAAACAGTGCAATATAATATGTTTTATGTAGATTATAATTGCATTAATGGTTAGCTGGTATATGGAAATGTGCAATAATTATCCCAGACAAAGTGAGACGGTTTACATTTTTGAATATAATCTAATAGAACATTGTAATTCCAACTCTGTTTTAGTATAGAGTGTTAGGTACCTTATCTTGAATTAGAGTGAATCGTTATATATCAATCCCAAAAAGTTTGTACTAACGAACGTTCACTTAACATTTTTTTTTTAAGTACACAAAGCACATGCACCTTATGTGTGAACAATGCACATAGTATATATCAGAGAGCATAAAATCTCACATAATTGTGTTTTTAAAATGTAATATATATATTTTTTTAAGTTTTTCCGATACGTTAGTATTCAGTGCTCATTGCTTCACTGTTTGGTTCAGATGATGAGAGAATAGAAGTGGAAACTAATTTCGTTCCAAATATCATAGAACCGTTGGTTAAAGCAGTAAGAACACCATGTCCTTGGCAGCTGCAGAACAAAAAAAATCAGAAGCGGATAAGTTATCTATAGCGTGAAATATCACGCTTCCCTCTTCATTCCTCTATTCAGGAAATAATTAATTCAGAATGGAAAGAAAACAGACAAGAAATTGTCTAATAAATTTCTAAAAAAGTATCCTATCAGTTGCCCATATTGGGATACAGCCCCAAAAGTTAATGCGGCAGTAGCTACATTACTGGTAGTGTAGTCTCCTAGCTAACGACGACGCCCTATTCAAAGACCCTACGGAAAAGAGGGTTGAAGTATCTCTAAGGAAATCATTTGTGCAGCAGGAGCCGTGACTTTGGTCTCTAGGTCCATGAAATTGGATGAAAAACATTGAAGAAGCAATTAATTCTAATGTTAAAGATCATCTATAGTCGGAAAATGAACTTTTTCCCTTTTTTCTTCCATGTGTTCTATAATTCCCCACAACCCCCAGAGTGTCTTCACTTTTTTCAGATTCTCTCTGTACTGAGTTAACCAGTTAGAACAATACGTGATTGCATTCCTCTACTCCTACTTGGACTGTCAATCATTCCTGTGACGTGATCCCCTAACTGCTCTGTAATAAACATAGAGATAAGAGCATTAGCAGGGAGAGAGTGGTAGCTTTGATGCTAGATATAAGGCTGCACTTGACCCCCTTCTTAATAGCTTTCACTGATTGATGATGGGTCACAAATGAGAGATCTTAAACTGTATGAGCTCCTTCTTCCATGTCTCCAGAACAGCTTGCTTTCTATTGGCCACAGTGCGTGGGGTGTTTTTCAGGATGTTGAACTTTTAACTCCACTGCACATGAAAGCTTGTCGGTTAGCCGGAGTTGAGACATGGATGAGGTAACCGAGGGGAGGGGGCAGGGGTTGTGCTGCACACAGATCTGAAACCATGGTTAAACAGAGTCACTGACAGAGATAGGATTAAGCAGCACAGAGTACATGAATTTAACTTTGCAAGGGGCAATGTTGTTTTTTCACTATAGATGCCCTTTAAAGGGCATGTCCCCCCTTAAAATAAACTTTTGCCATATAATAGAATGCCTTCCCCCAGCCCCAACCACTATAAATAATTTTAAGAAAGTGCCCAGATCTTTACTTACCTTTCCTCTCTCCTCTGACGCACGGCCTGGCATTTCTGCTTGCAAGACACTGCAGCAGGGGGCGGGACCGGCAGCCGCGTCCATGATTGGCTGAGAGGCAGCCAATCATGGATGCGGCTGCCGGCTTTTCAGAATGTCGGGGGGAGGAGGGAAGTAAGTGAATTCGGGGGACTTTCTTAAAATAATTTTTTAGCGGTTGGGGCTGGGGAAGAAATACTATTAAATGGACAAGGGTTTTTATGGTAGGGGGAGGATCGCAAAACTGGAGGGAGAGGGAGGGGGGGAGAAGGGCTGCAGTACGCATGCCAACTTCTCCCGGAGCAGACAGAGGCAGAGTCCTATATGGACTCTGCTATCCTCCTGGTGGGCAGTTTTTGGGACTTTGGGGGGGGACTACAGGAGAACCATATGGAGCTGGGATGTGAGGTAAGAATTTTATACACTACATGGGTGGCCATTACTGGGTGTATTATAGTTTTGGGGGTGGGACATGCCCTTTAAAAGGCCTAAATTGCTGGAAATTTTAAGCTAGCAATTGATTTCCTTTCAGAGACATTGGTGGACATGGTCCGTTTATCAGCCAGATCAATGGGCCTTTCAGTGGCTGCTCGGTGGGTGCTATGGTTAAAGCCATGGCAAGCGGACACCGCCTCAAAAAATAACTTGTGCTTCCTCCTTTCAAGGGTGACCTTCTCTTCGGGGAAAAATTAAATTCCATCATTAATAAAGCTTCAGGAGGGAAAAGCATTTTTCTCTTAGAAACTTTAAGAAACAGAGACCAGATTCCTCTAAGGGGGAAAATAGATCCTTTCAGTCTTCCAAGTTCTATAGACCAGGGAAGGAAACATCGAGGCAAGCGATTTGGAGGTCAGGAAAACAAGCTATAGAGGCTCAAACAAGAACCTTCAGGTTTTGCAGGTCAGTCCTTTGTCCAACCATAGAGACGCTGGTCCAGGAGACAATGTCGGAGGAAGACTGTCTCATTATCCATCGTCTGGCCAAGAATGTGACGGACAAATGGGTGAATCAGTGGTTTCTTGGGGGTACAAGATAGAATTTCACCACTTATCCCCAAGATTTTTTCGAACCCTCCAAAAGGAATGTCTGTCCGGAGTCTGATTCAGGTATGTTTCTCAACTCTTCTAAATAGGAGCTATAGAAACAGTCCCTGTGAGGAACAGGGAAAAGGTTTTCTCCAATCTCTTCTGACTCGATTTAAAAGTAATAGGAAGGGGTCCGTCTAGCAAGCATGGATCTAAAGGACGCCTACTTCCATGTTCCGATGTAAGCCAAGTCAAGGAAATTTTGAGATTTCTGGTAGGGGATCTGCATGTTCAGTTCGTATGCCTACCTTTCGGTCTCTCTCCTCGCCCAGAGTTTTCACCAAAGTGGTAGTAGCCTTAGTACGGAAAATCCAAAGAAAGGAATTGCCATCTTCCATTATCTAGACGACATTTTAATAGTGGCAGTGTCCAAGGAAAAGCAGAAAGACATGTATGTAACTGTAGTAAACATTCTGGAAAGTTTGATTGGATAATCAACAGGAAAAAAGCCACTTGTCTCCATACAGGATCTTATATTTTGGGGGCGCACTTCATGACGAGAAAACTTGGTAAAGCTGCTGGAAAAAAACAACTAAAGTTATGAGCTGAAGTCCAAGCCATAGTACAACAGAGTCCAACATCGCCAGTCAGACAAAAATGAAAGTACTAGGTTTGATGGCAGCAGCTATCCAGCTTGTCCGTGGTCCAGGTGGCATATGCGATATCTACAGCACTTTTAATAGCCAAGGCCAGAGTACCTCAAACACAGATGTTCAAAAGACTTCATATACCAGCTTGGTTAAAAGACAATCTACCTGGTGGCTCACAGAAAAATCTAAACAAATGGTTTGAATTGGATTACCAAGCACCGCTGGTAATAACAACCGATCGTCCAACATGATGGGGAGCGACATTCCAAAACAAAGTTGCCCAAGGACGCTGGAAAGAAAATACCATCAAACACCTGAGAGCGGTGATTTTAGCAATTCAGAACTTCAAGGACCATATTCAAGCCGAGTATGTAATAAAACTACAACAGTCGACGGTTGCTAATGGAAGCAAAACCAATCTTTGATGGGCACAAAATCATCTGAAAACATTTCAGCCGTGTTCATTCCCGCAAGCAGAACATCCAGGCAGATTTTCTAAGTCCGCCAGGAGGTTCAAACAGGTGAGTACTTCATCCATCAGTGCTTTAGGACATAGAAGATGGGGAAAGCCACAGATGGACCTTATAGCCAGAGAACAATGCAAAATGCGAAGGTTTCCCTCAAAGAAGGCGGAAGCAGTTAGACGCTCTTCAACAAGATTGGAGCAGAGGGTGTCTTCCCACCATTTCCCATGATTTGGAAGGTACTGATTAAGATGAGGAAAGGTCCATGCAATAGCAGTGATTCCTCACTGGCCGAGGAGGCCTTGTTTTTTGCTTCTATCTCTACGCGATGGAACCTCCTCTGATGATTCATCCAATAGAAGATCTGTTGACTCAGGGTCCACTTCAGTATTTGGAGCACATCCAACTAGCAGCTTGGAGGTTGAGAGACAAAGATAAAGAAGTTTAATCTCCAAGAGGAGTGTTCAATTTCTTCTTAAATCAAGGAAGTCTTTACTTCTGAGAAAACTACAAAAATCTGGGAAGTGTTCGTCATCACGCAAGAGCAGAAGTTTATTGCCTCAAATAGTCATTTTCTATTTTCAGGTACACAAGTAAATGTAATGAGAGTACTTTAAGTCAGTTTCGACTCTCTCTGCTTTGCTAGAGAGGAACTTAGCCATTAACCCCAATGGTAAGGAGGTTCTTTGCTGCCCTTGAGGGTAAAACCAAAAATTCATGACAGAACACCAATTTGGAGTTTACCATTAGTCCTTCAAGCACTAACTCAGCTGCCTTTTGAACTACTCGAATCATCATCAATATGGTTTCTAACGCGATTGTTCCTGATTGCAGTGAGATCTGGATACAATCGAGAGATAGGGGCACTATCAATAAAGAGCCGTATTTACAATTTATGGACGATAAGGTAAAAACTAAGACCCGCTTTTAACTTTTTACCCAAAGTCATATCAAACTTCCATTCAGACCTAGAAGTAATATGCCATCCTTTTGCCCAAAACCAAAGAAGATGGAGAGACTACTGCAACCGTTAGATTTAGTTTGTGCTATTAGAATCTACCTTGACCGAACTAAGAGCTGAGAAGATAAGAGCATCTTTTAATAATCCCAGTGGGCAATGAAGGGAAGACACACCCTCTAAGAGGACCTTGAGCCGGTGGATTGTGTCCTGCATTGAGAAGGCTTATCAGACAAAAGGCTTAAAGATCCCGCAAGAACTTAGTGCATTCTACCAGAGGTATCGCATTTCCTGGGCGGCCCAAGCAGAGGCCCCAATGGAAATGATTTGTAAAACAGCAAGGGTGGGCGTCCGCTAAGACGTTTATTAAGCACTACAGGATGGAAGTGCTGTTGAACCAGGATGCCAGATTTGGCAGAAAAGTTTTGCATTTTGTTGTATCAGATAGGATTTAATAAATTAACAGGGAGATTAATAAAGTTCTTATTTAAAGTGGTGCTAATTTTGCCCCACCCAATCAGATCTTCTTTAACATTTGAAAGCTAAAATCTGATTGTTGGGGCAAAATTACCCGATTTTTAACGATAAGAACTTTTATTGAATAACCCTGTATGTGTTATGAAACGGAGAACCCGCCCTGGAATTTATTTTGCTTGGTATAATCTGTTTAGTAACGTGTGCTGCCATGTGACTGGGGGAAAACAAGAAATCAAATCTACTTACCGGAATTTCTGTTTCCACAGTCCTTGGCAGCATCACCAAAACCCTCCCTATTTATGATTTACTTTACAGCTTTGAACTAGTGGGGGAGGAGCTATTTAAAGGTATGAGGGGGAGTTCTTCCCTATTTCAATTAGCTGCAATGGGAGGGATTCGTTTGGTGACTGCTGCCATGGAAGTGACTGGGAACACGAAATCTCTGGTAAGTAGATTAGATTTCTTGTTTTCCTGTCTCATACAGCCTATACTTGATCAATGCTGCTATATGCGTCGATTTAACCATTTGGATACAGTAAAAATTATCCAGCATGCAGGGGCACCGCAACACATCACCACCAATCTCAAATCTCATGTGTTTCAACCCCTGAGTAATATCTCTGGGAGGTCTGGGATGTTCAAAGAATGTTCCTTTGCATACACATGCCACTTGAGTGAAGTGTTAGGCACGGGAACATTCCCTGTCCTTTAGAACTCAAAAATCTCTCCTTCGTGGTTTGTCTGAGAGAGAGACCGACTTTATTACCCGGACGTACAACTCCTATCTATGAGGTTTAGTTCCAAAAATTCTCGGTATACCCGGGTACCACTTTACTCAATATGTGCCATCCTATGTACCACCTGTCCATCCATTCACTACCAATTCCATAATTATTACTAACGGGATGCGACCAGCTTTCTGTAAAATTATCCTTAAAGGGATGCCATTATTAACCTTCTCCAGGGCCCCCTCCAATACCTGCATAGGGTATGTGTAAATGTCCCACAGGATCGCTTTCGTACAGAGTGGATGGAAGCCTGATACGTGTATGCAAGTGAACATTCTTTGAACATTCCCAGACCTCCCGATATTACATTCTACTGAATTGTAGAACGATATACAGATTCACCATCTTCAGCAAGATGTTCTGTGCAGGTGCTTTAAAGGTGATTTGCTGGTTGTCTGTAGCCATTCCCAATCCTCTCCATATGCCGCTTATGTATTTTTCTTGGCCTGCAAGGACTGCGTTTAAGAGCAACTGTGCCTGTGGCCTTCCATTTACTGATTACTTTCATTAGAGTTGAAACTGGCAGTTTTAAAACCTCCTGAGAGAGATTTCCCCATACCGTATGTAGGGAAGCTGGGGATGCATCCCCGCTACTCATCCTGTTCATAGAATTTTAAAGGACACTCCACCTCATAGATCATCTTTTAGAAAGAATGGCTCTTTAAATATGTTGAAATCTCGTACTCCTTGTCCTATGAATTCATTACTGTATGCCTGCTATGCTTCTGGATGCCTCATGGAAACTGAGCAATTTAGAAACCTTGTACTGAGCTGTACTGGGCTGGCATGCTCAGAAGAGGCAGAGGATTAACATTGGCTGTGATGTCAACTGTCAAATCTATAACTGACAGTTGCTAACTGGAAGAACCAGGAAGCAGAAACAGGGCAACAGGACATTGTGCAGGATTTTATGTTAGACTTACTATTTTTAGATTTCAAACTAATACTGTTTAGGGTTTGGGGGGTGATTTACCTGTATGTAAGTTTTCATTTTAGGACTGGACTTCTTGGAGATCTGTTTTGTGGATTTGGCCCCTACCGTAGATTTCAGGTGGCACCCCCTAGCCTGTGCCACGTTAGGTAAGTATCAAATCATAATGGAATATGCAGGGAGGCACACTCAGGTAAAGTTAATAGCAAACTTCATTTATTGATTGCTCAACATACAAGCCAGGTACACAACGTTTTCGGGGGGGTCCAACCCCCTTCCTCGGTGTAACCAAATACTACAAGTGCAAGGTAATATAGCGACATCATTAAAAGTGGCCCCACCTACTGTTGATAGGGCCTAGTTAAGTGAACATGTTCTGCATAAAGTGATAAGTGAAAATAACATATGTAATCAACGTCACCAAATATAACTATCAAAATACATAACACATCAAGTTAAATCGATCCTAAAAAAACATTATTATAAAAATTGTGATGGTAAAAAACATCTTCATTTAAAAAGTGCTCCTTCTATATTACATTGGATTAATACACTATAGTGAAAGGTGATAAAAGATAATAATGTTTATTCTGTGTCAATATTATATAAAGGATTAAATAACATCATATTGTGTCATGTGTATAAAAATCATAGTTAGATACATTAATCCAAAGGAATTCTTCCTCATATTATGCTCTTATTCTATGCCTTTAAGGATCCACTAGATGGTCGTATCTTTCCTGCAAAGAGAAACAATGTAGCTGTACAAACTCAACATATTGATACAATTTATAAAAAGATTAACAGAGTAGCTATTTCTTTCAGTCTACATTACTGGAAGTGATGATCTTATGTTAAGCAATTCTAAGTGCAATATAGTTCTGGATCATAAGGCAAGTCTGGGTGGGTGACAGATAGGATCCTATTACTCTATAGGAAGCAGTCCAAGGTTAAATTCTTTATTTAAGGCTTTAGGTGTGAGTGTGTGTAGGGTGTAGATCCACCACTGTTCACGTTGAAGTAATAATTGTTGGAAGTTGCCCCTTCTATTTTGTTTCTTAACTACCACACCTCCAGAATTTGCCATCGCAGTTGCATTGTGTTGTGTTAGCTTCATTAAAGTGCCGTGTACTGGAGTGTCATGTTTAGATAATTTGTTAGTGTTTAATGTCTCTTTTATGTTCCCCCAGTCTAATCGTACCTCTCTTTTAGTTGACCCATACCCAAAGCCACATGGTCATTTCAAAAGTAAATCACACCTTAGCTTATACGTGGCAAAGTCTTTATTTTAATTGGTGCCCTTTTGGAGGATGAACTACACCTCACCAGGGATGATGCATTGCACATCTGATGCTCTGCATGGGGTGTGTGCCGTTTTTGGGTTCTCCAAGAATACATTTTGTTCCACTTTATTTGGTAACATATCAGTATGTATGCTGGTCTCCTAAGTTAGGGGATCTCTTATAGGAATTAGGGTTTGTCAGAGAATAAATGTCCGTGAGTGGGTCTGAGGCTAAAAGTGCCAATTGTTATTACTATGTTTTTAAATCTTATTGGAAAAGATACTATACATACTTACAAATTGATCCCTGTTTTTTATTACTATCCTTCATGGATTTCTCTCTTAGTAAGTCTTTCCCTGGGTGTATGTGAGGCTTTGAAGGCTACTTCCATCAACATTTTCTTATCATACCCTCTTCCTTCAAATTTAGCGACCATTTCCAGTAATCTCTTCTCACAGGTTGCATCATCATTCACTATACGTCTAACTCGTAGTAGTCTGGCTATATGGTAACCCTTGTATACATCCCTTCGGATGAAAGCTTCTGCATGTAATAAATTATTCCAGTCTGTGGGTTCACATATAAGTCAGTTATAAGATGCCCATTGGAAATTCGTACCAGGACATCACTCCAAAAAGTTTAATTTCGTGTAGTGTCATATGTAAGAGTAAACCTTAGGGTGCTGTGTTTTTTATGATCATCACACATGGTTTTAAGTTGGTCTTCGTTACCTTCCATAAGAAGAATAATCATCTACGTCGCATGTAATTTTGTAGATACGTGCTTAATATTCTCATTTTGTAAAAATCCACTATTTTCAAAGGCTTGCCATGAAGATATTGGCATATGCTGGGGCAAAATTAGCACCCATACTGGTGGCCTTGTTTTTGATATAGAATTGTTAACCAAATCTGAAAAAGTTTCTTTTTCAGCATAATGAGAAGTAACTAACCACGAAAAATACCATGTGTGAGGTTAACCATGACTCTTCCATGAGTTCTATGTGGAGGTTATATTAGGGGACTCCACATCCAAACTGTCTAAATACAACACCCTTCTTTTACATGTTCAACAATTTCAATTTGTTTAAGAATTCAGTAGTATCTTAAGCAGTTAGGTAATTTTTGCATAATAGGATTTAAATACGTGTCAATAAATATACCTAAAGGTTGTAATAGAGATCCGACTCCTGATCTATAGGTCTACCTGGAGGATTACTCATGATTATTATTTTTGGTAGAGCGTCATAGTACCGGTGTCCTAGGGGAATCGTTAGTCAGACAACTCTTTCACATATTCATTAATCAAACCAGTCGGTTTCATCATTTAACATTTCTCAATTTCCCTTTTATACTTTAGGGTAGGATCAGATATTAATTTTACATAATGTTCTTCATTGTCCAGTTGTCTCTGTACTTCTTTTGTATACATTTGTTTCGATAGGATCACGGTAGCTCCCCCTTTATCAGTTTTTTTTAATTAGTCTTTAAGTTTCCCTTATTTTTGTTTAAGTGGCCACATACTCTTTGTTGGTAAGTTATTAGATTTAGTATCGTACCTTTTGCCAGGGTAGTAATTGATTTGTTTACAGACTGCATTATTAAACACTTCCAATGACTTGTTAGGCTTTATAGGGTAAATGTGGATTTTTTCTTACGCTTAGTATTTTCCACAGAGCTTCCTGATTTGTTCAGGCCCTGTTTAGCCACAAGAATACTTAGTTTAAGACTCCTCATAAATTTAAAGGGGAACTGTGGTCTCAAACAAGTTTATTTTAAATGAAAGGTCCATTTCATACCTTTTAAAACGAGCCATCAACCACCTCTCTACGTGCTGCACAGCCCAAATATGAAGAAATCACTGATCAGAAAGTTAGGGGGTGGGAGGTTCTGAATCTGCGGTCAGAAATACTGTTTTCCTCCCTAATCTGTGGTTGGCACATGCTCAGTGCATGACTGAAGGGTAGGAGGGGGTGGGGAACAGCACAGCCCCAGCATGCTTTTTAAATGCCTCCCACTGCTGGCCCTTCCCAATCGTGGGCCCTGTGTCCCCTCCCCTTGCAGCCCCCTGTGGCCCCTCCCACTCACGGACTCTGTGGCTCCGCACACTTGTGGGTCCTGTGGCCCCTCCAGAGTGGGAGGGCCCCTGGTGGGAAGGACCCCTGAGTGGGAGGGGCCCTGGGACCCCGAGTGGAAGGGGCCAAGGGGCCCCAATGGGAGGGCCCCCGAATGGGAAGGGACCCTGGGGCCCCCAGTGGGAAGGACCCCCGAGTGGGAGGGTCCCAGGCCCCTGAGTGGGAGGCCCCTGGGGCCCCAAGTGGGAGGGGCCCTGAGGGAAGGGGCCCCTGGGGCCCATGAATGGAGGGGCCCATGGGTCCCTGAGTGGGAAGGGCCCCTGGGGCCCCCAGTGGGAGGGGCCCCTGAGTGGAAGGGGCCCCGGGAGGTTGCAAGTGAAAGGCCAAGGGGCTGCAAGGGGAGGGGCCATGGGGGCCACAAGGAGGAGGAAACACAGAAGAGGGACTGTCACATGGTTTTCAGTGCAGGAAGCAGGAAGTGCAGGGACCTGGGTGATGCTGCAACCCATATCACACATATAATGTAAATATCTTCAAAACGATGTAAAAATAAATATGAAAGTAAATTGCAAAAATCCTCAGGAAAGCAATTCCTGTCAATTTACCCAAATATTTTTGGACCCAGTTACCCTTTAAACACACTCCGTTTGGAAAGCAAATTCTGATTATGTAGGTAGGTACAAATCCTTATCCTTTTGTATAACAGTCATTGGATCCTGGGTCAAAGTTCAATGCATGATAAATTAACAATTAGGGAAAGTCTACTGTTTGTACCCTGGGCGCAATCTCATCATTAAAAATCCATATTATTACTATTATTGTTCCAATTGGAGACTCAGTCACATTTCTCATATCAAAATTATCAGAGGTCGGCATATCTGCAGATTGTAAATCAAACATTAAGATTGCTCACCCATCATCGGCGTCTGCTTTTCTCTCCTGGATCCATTCGGTATGTGCTTTCTTCATCCCTCTCCTTGCTCTTTCGTTTGCGGCGGTCTCTCTTGGGGTAGCGCTCCCCTAAATAGAAGCTCCTGGAATGTTAGTGCTGCTATCCGATGGCAGGCTCTGTGCCTCCGATGCGCTGTCCTCATGGTGCTGGTCTGTATCCTGTATACCGGCGTTCACTCTGTACTCCTGTGTCGCTGTCGAGGTTGTGCTACTGCTGCCACGACTCTGGTTTGCAGCACCACACGGTTTCTTCTCTGCTCTCTTCGCCCACTGGTAAACATGGTTTTTGATTTCGTGAGTCACGGGTGTCCCGGCGAAATTTTGAAGCTTTTCTTGAGTTAGCTCTGCTTTTAAGGTTTCAATTTTGGCTTCCAGTTCGATCCTTGCCTGGACCAGTTCCGTTTCGAGCACCACACTTTTAATTCCTTGGTATTCGGCAATATCCTTCTTGTCCTTTCAATAGCGTTCTGCAGGTGTGGATAGTAGGTACATGAGATCCAAACTGCATCTGTTCAGGATCATGTACCGTGTTTCATATACGATCATCGTCTTGCAGAAGATTGGGTTGCAACGGTATCCTCAACCCCTTGGTATGCGTTCGGTCTATTACATATTCCTTCAATGCTAGGCTATGTAGTGGAGCGGCTTACTTCCCTCTTTGGAGAGCTTCCAATTGCTTCAGAGATCTTGCCTGTACTCTTTAAAATGGAGGCTCGCTCTCAGGTACTAGCTGCAGGATTCGTCTCCTTTCCACATCAGTATATGCTAGGGTCTGGGCTCTCTCTTCTGTAGTCTGGCGATGTCGGCAAAAGACATTCAAAGTAAATGCCTCTGTTAGGGTTACCAACTATGGCAGTGTATATCCAAATATCAGCAATTGTGGATTCCCTTACATATGACACTACGAAATTTAAACTTTTTGGATGTCCTGGTACGTATTTCCAATGAGATCTTATGACTGACTTATATGTGAAACCCACAGACCAATAATTATTACACTGCAGAAAGCTTGCATCCGAAGGGATGTATACAGGTCCCATATAGCCAGCTACTGCAATACTCAAAGAGAGCGGAGACCAAGATTGAACCATACTGAACAAAAAAAACCAATGCAACTGAGCAGCAACTCCCGACAGCCAGGTTGAACCCAACCCGGCTCACGAAAGCAAAAAAGACAACAATCTCTCCGAAACCTGGAAACCAGAAAAACCGAAACAACCATAGGAAATACCGCACCTAAATGACAAAGCGCGCCCAAACAACCAATAGCTCACAGGGAACGGTTCTACCTCACGAGAATGACACGAACCCCACAAAACGAACAGAGTACTGAAGACTTAACACCCAGAACAGAAGGAGGAAAGGGTAGAGGACGGGGATTGTTTTTTTGGTTTTTTTGTGTTGTTTTTTTGTTTTTTACAAAGTTACCTTGGAAATAAGTTGAAGAATTACGCGAATATATCTAACAAAAGGTAATACAATTGAGAGCCTCTGAGTATTATCGGCACTAATTCCCTACCCCAAAAATAACCTACCTTTACAGAGCGCAATTCAACACGTTGGGGAAACCCATGGTTATTAAAAAAAGGTGGAATCGCTACTTCACAGGCCAAAGATAACTACCTTAAAAAGAGGCGAAAACCTAAAGCAGATAAATGTTATTTATGGGGGGGGAGGAGGGGAAGGGAAGAAGGGACGAAAAAAAAAAAAAAAGAGAGAGCGAATACACTGTAAGAGTATGAGACCCAGAAACCAATCGATGACAGGATCGAATGCTTAAAACTGTTTAAGAAAAAGATATAGGTAATAATAACCCCATGATGTTCTTTCCTCCTCTCCCCGACTCACCCCCATTACTGTCATAGTCGTAACAAAGCAAAAAGGAATTTAAAAGGTATAAGGCCAAAAAACAGGAAAAAATAAAGTTTAATTTTGGCATAGAAAGTAGCAGAGAGCTGATGCAGGCCAATATCAAATACAATCCCTAATATATGAGCAAAGGTAAAAACTATAGAGAATGAGTCAATATTATTGCACCGCTATGACCGATCTGTTTCTCTTTGTCTTTTTCTTCTTTATTGTTTTTTTTTTTTTTTACATAATTGTAAGCAAAATGAATGAGGTGAATTGAAAGCATAAGTTAGAGGGATACAGATGCAAGAAATGTGGAGGAGCACACTATTTCAGTTCCAGTGTTATCAAGCAAAAAAAACATACAACGTTTCGGGGATGTGACTTCCCCTTCCTCAGGTAAACCGTGTGCACACCCCTTCACCTTATATACCCTTAGTCCCACCACTGTGATGTGCCTAAGTGATAATAATTACCAATTAAAATAGTGAGTTATGTCTACATCAAAAAAACGGGAATATGTAAAAAAGAACTGGAGAGTTACTGCAATCGATGAGGGAATTTGGAGAAGTGTTTCAAGGAATTGCCCTTATTTGCTACAAAAGATTCCCAGAGTATAGGAGATCAGGTGGTTAACAACGGATTATCAGTCCCCCAGAAAAAGAAAAGATGTACTATTAGGCCCACTGAAACCAGGTACAGTTACCATGTAGGAAATGTCGGGGGTTGTAATCAATTTTACCAGGAAGAGGCGAACACTATCACCCCGAAAGGTACAAAAATTTTTAAACTGCGGGACTTCGCAAAAAAACCCCCCACCTTTTTGGGCTCCACAATGGAAGTATTGATATCTGTTGAAATGCCATGCGGATGGGGCTACGTAGGGAAGGAAAACTGAAAGAGAGCTAGAACGAGAATAGGGGAGCATAAAAGGGATATGCCAAACTATAAAGGCACTCCATCAAGGTATGAGACTCAAGTAAGCAGGCACTTGTTCCAACAATAAGCCACCAGAGTTAAACTTAAATGGCAGGTGTTGGAGGTTTGTGAAAGAAAACAAAAAAGAGGAGGTAATTATAAAAAAATTTTAGTAAATAGGGAAGCTTATTGGATAGACCGGCGGCATACGATAAACCATGGGTAATGAACGAGGATTCTGGGCGGAACAGTTCATATAGGGTGAGCTTTTACTGCCTTAGAATAACCGGATGAAGAGTAAGAGTGAGTGAACTATGTATCTTAAAAAAGAACATGTTCTAATTGGAAGGTCCCATCATGTTATAGGAAAATTCTCTTCTTTATATGACCCAGGTACACTAGCGCCATTATGGACTAAGATTGTGTTACTTATAACAGATGTTAATGTTTGAAATGTTGCAATGATGTTAATATGAATCTTATTGAATGGAATCTTTGAAATGTTTTTGCCAATGATGTTATTAAGAATTTTGAATGTAATTTAACACTTTTGTCATACACCGATTGATGCACTTTAAGGAACATAAGCACCTTTAAAATTACGTGGTTTTAATAGTCTATTACAGTACAGTATTATAGGGGGAAAGTGTAGCATTTAGCACTTTAAGTAAGAGTATTTATAAGATCTTTTTAAACGTTCTTTTAAACGATTTTTTATTATGCCACGAATTTGCACTTTTATATGAGACTTACAAGATAACGCTCACGGATAACGATTAATTTTTATGGATGATTAAAGTTTTAATGTGTATGTAAATATGCTATAGAGAAATGATGGTGTGTTATAACTCACGAAAATGATTTTATATATCACTTAATACCACTATTAATTGTATTATTTAACTGTATGCACAATCACAATGTGGGTGGGGACTATAGGCTATAGAAGGTGGAAGGGGTAGTGCACACGGTTATACCTGAGAAGGGAAGTCACATCCCCAGAAACGTTGTATATTTTTTGCTTGATAACACTGGAAAGAACAATAGTGTGCTCTCCAAACTTTCGTTCATTTGCAGTATTGCTGTGGCCCTTAAGGGCAAACTTCCACCCCCATAAGGAAATCTTTTCGAAAGAAGGCCCCTATAAATGTTGATATATCATAGTTGTCCTATGAATTCATACTGTATGCCTGCTATGCTTCTGGATGCCTCATGGAAACTGAGCCATTTGAACCTGTACTGAGGCTTGTACTGAGCCGCTGGGCATGCTCAGCGAGTCAGACAGGGGAGTAACATTCAGTCATTGGCGGTTATTGATTGTAACTGTGACATCATAACTGACAGTACTAAACTGGAAGGAGCCAGGAAGCAGAATCAGGGGAAGGAAACAGGAACATGATGCCAGGATTCAGGTTTATAGACTTACACCTTTCACATTTCCAAACTATTACCGTTTGGGTTTTGGGGGGTTTGATGTACTTATGTAAGTTCTTAATGTCGGGCTGGACTTGCCCTTTAGGGGGAGGCTGGGAGGATTGGCACCTATTAATGGAAGGCCGTGCCAAGAAGGTGTGCTGGAGTGTACTTTCTTGAGAAATGTGGATTACTTAGATGACACACCCATAGATTTCTTCCCTCCCCTAAATACAACATATGAACCAAAGATTTCCCCTAGAAAAACTAGATACAAAAGAAGAGTTTAGGAGGGATCTAAAACTCTGGACTCTACATTGGAAGCCCAATTTCAGAGAGAAGCTAAATATGAGAACAACTACTTAGACAGAGATAGTATCGTCCTCAGAGAAGGAGAGGAGGAAGAAAAGGGGGAGAGAAAAAGGGGAAAAAAAAGGAAAAAATTCGCCTCTGGCTCCAAAAATACCAGAATTACCAAGCTGAGGCGATATTTACAATAATGATAGATATTGGGGTATCAAGACCCGCAAACCCCATAACCAAGACTGGAAGGGATGGGTGCGGGCCGGGGCAAACACAATAAAAACAAAACGTGTTTTTCTATGTTGATAGTATCATATAGTATTCTCTAGAAAATAGACTGCCCCCAACTAAAGCAGGCACAAACCTGCACGTGTTAAATTGTTAAGTAAGTATAATAGCCCTCTTACCCCAGAGAACTGACAAATCTCAGTTCTCAAAAGTGTAACTTTTAGTTAAATAATTTATATTCTTGTTGTTCATTTTCCTATATATTACTGGTGGTTTATTATTTTATCCTTGTTTTAGGCACATCCTAAACCTAGATGAATTTTGTGAGAAACCAGGACTTCGGTCGCCTCCTGATCTGGGCACCCAAACGGCAATAGCAACTACCTAGCCGGTATTCACTTCAATAATACAATTTATAAAGCCCTCTCTGGGCGTCCCCAGACACAGGTAATACATTGACTTCACAAAAAGCAGGCACCACTGCAGATATTACATAATGTAAGTAAAGGGCCGCAAACACCCCGCAGAAGGAAGAAACGCAAACTGGCATTAAACGATTACAAAAAGCTAAACCCGACATACTATGTTTCAAGAAACCCATTTAAAAAGGAAAAAGGAAATCAAATAATTGTGAACAACTCCTAAAAACCCACTATTACTCCTCCTCTGTGTTGGGCCAAAGCAGGAGTGGCAATAACTATCCACAAAGACGGCCATGGGTGGAAGAATCCCCTATTAGGCGACCCCAAGGGACACTATATTAATACTAAAAAAAACAGCCTTATACAAAACTTTAAAATAAACGATAATATCAGTTTATGACCCCAAACAACAACAAAAAATATTTTTTACCAAGAATTACCTAACAAATTATCACCTCCGCAGCGGGACCCATAATAATGCTAGGGACTTCCTTCAACGCAAACCCAAAACTCAAAACTGGACAAAATTAAAAAAATTCTACGCAGGCGACAGGCATTCCTCATGACAAACAACTGTCAAAGATGCTCCATTGAATGCAAATTTACTAGATGCATGGACAGAATATCTTACCCACAATAACAGGAATACACATTTTTTTCACCAGTAAAGAACTCGTTTCAGAATAGATTATTGCATTTATCTCCCCCTTCTACTACCAAAGCTTCAGAAACCATATTTCAGAGATATATTGGTCCGAACCTGCTACTTCAGTCCAATTCATAGACATTCTAAAAGCTAGACCTTCATTTCACTGGAGACTAACGAAAACAATCCCTGCAAGGAAAGGGAAAAATAAACATCTCCCATCTCACACGAACAATTGAGAACTATTTTCAGAAAAACATATCCACTGGAAACGACCCTCCCACCTATATGGGCTGCTCCAAGGAGTTACGAGGAAATTAATCCAACTGGCAAGAGCTAAAGAGAAAAAACAACGCAATGACAAAATAAAGTCACTCACAAATACAAAAAGACCCTAAGCAAAATATATGAAATCCTTCTCGAAGAACCAACTTAAAGAATTAGATTACTAAAAAATGAATAGCCACCTTACTAAACACAAAGTGAGGTGAAAGGCATTACGGACTAAAATCTACCAATCTTTTTATACAAAGCTAACAAAACCCGACACCTTTCTAGCACATTAACTAAATAAAAAAATGCCACAGAATAGATACCTCCCCTTAAGAGATAAAACAGGCCAATTACATTAGGACCCAAAATACATCTCCATAAATTTGCAGAATTTTACCAGAAACTATACAATGGACACACGGTAGAAAAAAACACTACAAACAGATGCAGCACATCAACAAACTTTCTTAATGATACATCACTTGCCAATCTTAAAAATGAACAGGGGCAATTCTAGGGTTTTGGATGCTGGCAAACTTTCGAATGTGCCTTGACAGTTTTACTGCGGAGGCGCGCAGCGAAATTTATAGGGCGTGGTTATGTCAGTGGGCGTTGGTCTATGGTCAGTGGCGTTGGCTAACATTTTAAGATTTTGAGCTTCAAGGAGGAGGGCACTGAATCCAGGCCCCCAACATGATAAAGATGGTGACCCCCCCCATGGAGGAGGTTACAGCAGGCACACTGACTGAGTTCAGCACCCCCACATGATATGACCCAGTCCCCAGAGCCCCGGGGGGAGGTTACGTACAGGCCACAGATCTAATCTAATCTAACCAGGGCCAGCCCCCCCCCAAGAAGGCCTGATGAGCGGAGACGGAGGCACTGATTCAATCCGCAGCCAGCCCCCCCCCCAAGCTTGGGACCTGGAAGGCTGTGAAGACACTAGTTAGGTTTAGGTTTTTTTTTTTAAGATTAATAAAGACCACTGACTTACAGTTACTTACAGGGCAGAGGCCAGCAGGCACCACCAGGCAGGCCGCTGTGATGCGACCTGTCAGGTGACCCCGGACGGTTCGGTCGATGTCTGCAGACTCCACTGCAAGTCTGACAACTGCTCCTCCCCGCTTCCTCCCAGGACCCCAGGCTATTTTCACATGTGGCGTGCCTGTGGCTCGCCGGTGTCGCCGCTCTCAGACCAGTGCAGGGTGATTGAGTGAGGGGCTGTGCTGCTGGGCAGGCTGGCCACTCCCTCAGGCCAGTTTTTTGCCGCTGTTGAAAGTTGAAAGTCCTGGTGCGGCGCGGCGGCGGCGCGGACGTCACCAGGCACCAGTGAGTTGTTGGTAGTGACTGTCCAGGTCCGCCCGAGTGCGCCGGTCGCGCATGCGCGGCGCCATGCTGTACCCGCCGCCAGCGAGCGGATGTGTCGCGGTTAGTGAATTATTTTTGTACAGTGTGTTATTTGAATTGGCGCGGCTGGCGCCTTTGGAGAGTTGCGCCTGAGTCAATGACTCAGTGAGCCTCATTTATAGATGCGGCCCATGCAAATGAACACAAACGCCCTACAAAAAACCAATAACACATCAAGAAATTAAGAAAGTAATATCCACCCTACAAGCACGAAATCTCAAGGCCCAGGGGGAAACGGGGTGGTTTTGTTTCACAAATCTATAATTAAGAAAATTTATAAACTATCATTCCTCTATACGTATTTAATTAGCGATTAGCTGCGGAAAAGTACACTCCACACCAGGAAAGGCTGGAGGGCCCATATAGGGGTTCTCCCAAACCAGATAAAGACACAACCCAACAAGTAACATCTTATCAGATCAATCTCTCTTTTTAAATACAGCCTTAAAAATAGCAAATGTGTGGTAGCATAATAGAGTCAATCAAATTGCGGACAGCATCATCCACTACGAACAGACAGGTGGTTTTATCAAGTGACACAAACTAGCACGACAACGAAATAAGTGCAATACAGTTACAATACACGACTCAAATACACCAGGTAAACAGCACCTGAATGCTAATGCTTTATCACTAGATATAGAAAAGCGACTTCGATAGAAATGATTGGAGATATATGGAAAATATTTCTTAAAAATCATTCCGCCAGCAGTGAACTTTACTCAGATCTCATTGAAGAACTTTACACGACTCACGCATCAAGTGAATTGACGTAGTAAAAAAATGTGATGTCCCCTCCAATACCGATACCCTCTTAATCAAAAAACTTGGTATAAGTACATGGGACCTCCCTTGTCCACATTTCCCTTTACTTTGCAGATGTTATGGACCACGTGGCTGCCCAAAATCAGAAAAACGCCAATTAAAGGAATCCAAAAGGCGCGAAACCTCAAAATCTAATGTTTGGGATGACACCCTTCTATACCTAACAAAACCCAGAACAATCACTTCAGCCCACTACTCGATCATAACAGAGTGAAAAAAATATATGTTTCGGGTACCAATCATTCAGGTAAACCACTCAAAATCAACAGCTTACCGATAAACTTACCTTGAGGAACCGATGAAACCTTAGAACTCCAAAAATATGTCCATTTAATGGACACAAATCAACTTTAAATATCTAGGAGTAACTTAACACATGACACATCCACCCTCTATAACTCCAATATCTCCCAATGTTCATAAATGTATAAATTTCTCACTATGGGAAAGAATTAATGCAATTAAGGGACCTGCTCCCAAAAGGCTATATTTATTCAGACATTACCAATAAAAACTCAAAAAACAGACTCTTAAAACCCCTACAGTCAAGAATCACTAAATTTATTTGTTACAAAAAGGCCACGATCCGCCTAGAATATATAACCCAACATAAAAGATAAAGGAGGGTTCGGCCTTCCTAATCTATAAAATACTATAAAGCAGCCAGAATGACACATATAACCACATGGATATCGTGTCAGGCAAAAAAACAGGGTGGGTGGATATTTAACAAAATTCCTGACCCCATTCCACCCTTCAACGATAACTCAACCACCACTCCAAAAATTCGACATGTGTGAAATATGGGATGAATGTAACAGACTCACAAGCTCATCCAACCTTACTCTAAAATGACCCCCCTTTGTTCTACACTCCCACCTGTCCACCCATTTTTCAAAACACCCCAACACAATTTCTGGACATCACTAGGCCTAATGAGGATACAAGACCTATGACAACACAGAGGGTGCACTAATTACATGGCAAGAAGCAAAAAAATAAATGGAAATCCCAGATAACCAATGGTTCAACGTATACTCGCCTATACAAATACGCAGAATCAACCCTACGCACTAGCCGAAACAAACCCCCGTCAAAATTTGAAACAATGATAATGAACACAAACTCACCACGAAGCCTTATATCAAATATCTATAAAATAATCTCACAAAAGGTAAGCCTATAAAAAACAAACAGGCGCTCAAATGGGAAGATAGTGCAAACGGAATTAGAGGAGAATCAATGGCATGCAAAATATATTAAACTCTCACAAATGCACTGCAAATATCTTATCAAAGAAAGTCCTAAAAATATTGTATAAGACTGGTACACCTGTCTACATAAAATTAAGGCAACATTTCCACCCATGTGCTTTAAAACTGCGGAGCCCTATCAGATCAAGTACACTGTTGGTGGTCTTGCACCCAAATCCAATCTTCTGGAAAGTATGTGAAAGCGTAATCACAGAGGTGATAGCCCAACCATTCCAACTATCTCCTTTACGGCCCTATTCAATCTACACACCCAGGATCTCAACCCACAAAACTCAGAAACGAAATAAATATCTGCGCGCAGCTAGATGTTTAATAGCCCGCACATGGAAATCCCCCCCCCAACCAAAGAGGATCTAATTAAAAAATATGTGTGGATCACTCCAATGAATACCTGGCTGCCACTCTTAGAAACTCTTTTAAAAACTGGACCAAAAACATGGTATAATGGGAGCTCAAAATTAATCCCATGACAATAATTGGAGAGTCGAGGGAAGGGGAGGCCGAGAGAACAGGGAGGCCCCGGATCGGAGGGGGAGGCCGGAGGCAGGTAAATTAATAATATGTGTTAAATATAGAATTTCTGTACTATGAAATAGAGGTGCTGGAATGAACAATGTAGAATCTACAAGTATATGCTACAAAAAATAAATAGACCTCTCTATTAGTTTTATCCGTGGATATTATACTAATGAACTAATAGGAAATTCAAATAAATGACAAAGGTCCAGACAAACTTCAAGGAGGATAACCGATAGGGTTAAACCAATGTGCTCGGAACGCAGGAAATTTATGAAGTCTTTTCTTTTTATGTTTCGTTTATGGTTATTTCTCTCATGTATATGTTTGGTTTATCTACTGTAAAAGAAAAAATCGGATTGAAACAATTTTATAAATGTTTGGAAATGTACAATAACAAATGATGTTTCAATTACCAAATAAAAAATTTATTGAACAAAAAAAAATACAACTCCCAGCAGTTCCTGCTGCACAGAATACATCCTGGAATAAAGCCTTTTAACTGACTTACAACATTAAAGCCCATGTTTAGGATTCTAAAACAGGGTTTTGAATATGCCACATGTTTGAAAACTACAAACTCCCAGCATTCTCTGTTAGCAGTAGTTTCTTCCTTACAGTATGTCCATTGGCAATGAATGTATTAAGGCTCAATACAGTGTTAATGATATATAGCATGGGTGTTTGAATTTTCACATGTTTAAAAACTACAATCCAGCATTCCCTGGCTGCACAGAATGCTGGAAATTTTATTTTTTCATACATCCTTGAATAAAGCCCTTTATTGACTACAGAATTAAAAGCCCAGCTTAGCAAATCTACCCAAGGGTTTGAATATGCACGTTTTGAAACTACAACTCCCAGCATTCTCTGTTAGCATGTAAGTTTCTTTTATGTTTCATTACTTTCTATGGAGAGGTAGTAAACGAGAGAGTCTGAAGAATTTTCAACTGGCTAAGACTGTGACATGTTTTACAAACAGCACATAATTGGGTGAAGACTTCCTGTCTTGTCATATACAGTGCCTAAAACAGTGGAAGATAGAACCTCATTGGAGTAGTAAAATGCCACTTCTTTTTAGGTCCCAATTACAAACTTTCTTTAGTGTCCCAATTCCCACTTCCTTTTAGTTGTCCCCAATTCCACCCCTTAGTCCTTCACTTCCTTTCACTTCCTTTAGTGTCCCAATTCCACTTCCTTTTAGTGTCCAATTCCACTTCCTTTTAGAGACCTGTAGAAATCCTTGAGGTGTGGCTTAACTTACAATTTTGAGGTTTTCCATTCAATCCTGGGGTGTCCAGTAAAGTTAGTATACTTTATAATTGTATATCATTTGTTTTGTAATTCAGTAGTAGGTAGTAGTACTATACTTTGTATAGGTTATTCTTATAGTGATTTTAATAAGGGCATGTCCACCCCCAAAACTATTATCCCCCCACACTACTGTCCCCATTGTGTAGTGTAGTTTAATCCTTACCTTACATCCAGCTCCATCTGGTTTTCTGCTATCCCCCCCTAAAGTCAAAAAAATTCCCACCAGGAGTATGCAGAGTCATATAGGACTCTGTCCTGTCTCCCCTCCGGGGAAGTTTGGCATGCGCACTGCAGCCCTTCTCCCCTCCCTTCCCCTCCCTCTCGATTTAGATCCCTCCACCTAGTGTAAAAACCTTTCATAGAATATTCTCCGTCCCCCCATCCCCATCCGCTATAGTTTTAAGTTCAGAAAGTGCCCAAACATTACTCCTTCCCTCTTTCCTCCGCAGCATGAACTCCCAGCAGCCGTGTCGTGATTGGCTGCCGCTCATCCAATCACAGACGCGACTGCCGTCCTGCCCCTCTGCTTGCATTTTCTCGCAAGCAGAGGGCCTGTAAGTGCGGTGGAGGGAAAGAGGGAAGGTAAGTAAATATTTGGGGCACTTCTGAACTTAAAACTATAGCGGTGGGGATGGGGACAGGGAGAATGATATTATGAAAAAAGTTTTTAAGAAGGGTGGACATGCCCTTTAAATAGTGATAATTACACTCATCATTAGATCTTTCCTATGTGTAATAGTGTTATATAATCCCACTAATAGTTGCTGCTAAAAACTCAATGCAATCTCCGTAAAAATATAAAATTTATTATATAAGGATATATTGTCAGTCTGTGGTTTTGGGACATACGTTAGCTGGAAAAGCACAAGAAGTCCCAGGATTAGAATTGTAATACTGGCTCCAAAGCATAAACATGCCATGTCATCATTTTATCAGATCAATACTGATCACGTGACAGGTATGATTGACCACTTTGATGATCAAGACTGTTGCTTATATGGACCACTTTTGGCAAGTCATACACAGCTTAAAGGGCAAGTCCAGCTACAAAATGAAAACTTACATACAGGTAAATCACCACCCAAAACCCTACAACGGTAATAGTTTGAAATCTAAAATACAGTTTCTGATAAAAGTTCTTGTCGCTTGTGTACAAATAGACCTGAAGTGCGTTAAACAATAATAATGGTTCATTTACCCAGCTTTTGTAATAATGTTTCAATGCAAACGAAACTAACAAAAAGTATTCTAATATTCACAGCTGGTAAAGCCATTGAGTAAATTTTTGCAAAGATATAAAAGTGTGTTGCCTTGTCTATGGGCTTCACCTGTGACTAATAATGGATCAATTAGGTGTCAGGGGTGTATAAAAAGAACCCCCGTACACTAGACCTTCACATCAACGCAAATGACCTCTGCAAACATGCCTAAGATTCACCCTGAGACTAAAGTTTGATTATCAAGAGGTGAAGACCAAATCCACTGCTGATGTGGCGCACACCTTCAATGTCTCTCAGCATCAAGTCAGGGGATAAATAAAAGATTGAAAGACTAGAAGTTTTGACAAGCCCAGAAAAGGCAGACTCCGCAAGACAACTGCTCAAGAGGATCATTTTTAGATCGAAAAAACTAAGGCAAGCCATTTTCAACTGCAGCAGCTCTAGGAGACTGGTCACCTGAAATCCCGTATCAAACCAGAACAGTTTGTCGGATTCTGTCTCGAAATGGCCTCCAGGTCGAATCAGTGCCCATAAGCAACACTAAACAAAAGACAATTGAAAAACCTGTGGGCATTTGCCAAGTCCCACAGCCTGCTAAAAGAATGGATGCTGGAAAGTGGCAAAAGGGGGATTTTTTTCAGGTGAATCTTCTGTTGAATTACACCACAGTCAATACAAATATTGAGAGGAACCTACTGGAACCAGCATGGAGTCGAGATTTACCCAGAAAAACGTGAAGTTTGGTTGAGGCAAAATATGGTTGGGGTTACATCCAGTATGGGGGTGTGCGATGGATTGCAGAGTGGAAGGCAAACATCAATAGTGTAAAATACCAAGAAATCTTGGCTACCTCAATATTTCAACCATAAAAAAGGCAAATTCTGCTGCGAGATGGCATACTGCATAATTTCAGCTACACATCAAAGTTCTCTTAAGGTTGAAAAAGACATACGTCCACCAAGTCCACCTATTCACCTTTTTTTTTTTTAACCCAAACCAACAGTTGATCCAGAGGAAGGCAAAAAACCCCAGCTAATGCATTAATACCAGTAATTCTTATCCAGGCTTTTTTAAAGCTTTCAAAGAACTTGCCAATACAGTTCACCCAAAGTTCTCATGTAAAGAAACCTTTCCTAACCTGAAGATGAAACTTCTTTCTTCCAACCTTAAAGGATGTCCACGAGTCCAGAGAGTTCATTGTATGGCCATTAATATATTTTATAAGGTTATCATATCCCCATGCAAACGTCGCTTCTCCAATGTAAACAGCCCTAACTTGTCTAATCTGCCTGCTATTCAAGCCCCTCCATTCCCTTAATTTAGTTGCCCTTTCTGTACTGCTTCCATTTCCACGATGTCCCTTTTTGTATGGGATTCCAAAAACTGCACCACATATTCAAATGAGGCTACAGTGCCTTGTAAAGAGGGAGAATAATATTTTTCACTCTTGAATCTATCCCCTCTTTATACAAGCGACATATCTTGCTAGTGCTTGTGAAGGTTCTCATTCATCCAGGTCATGGTATATTGTTGATTCAATTAGATCAACGGACTTGAAAATGTAGTTTTGAAGACGTTTCGCCAGTCATTCCGACTGGCTTTCTCAATTCAGAATGACTTGTACAAGAATCTGTGGCAATTATGTACCCTGGAAAATCCCAATTAGCATATACAGCCAGGTGTTAAGGGTGTGATTAGATAGGGAAGAGGTGTATAGGAACGCCCAGAGTAAGTGTAAAACAGCATTGTACATGGCAGACAGTTGGGGGTTCGACAATTAACCACCACTCTCTGTTTGCGCTCATCCAATAACCAAGTTCTCATCCATGAACAAATGTTTTCTTCAAGGCCAACAGTCCTCAGTTACATTAGTGCGCCTATGTGGCACAGTATCAAAGGCTTTTGCAAAATCCAAATATACCACATCCACAGCTGTGCCTGAATCTAACTTCTTACTCACTTCTTCATAAAAACCAATTAAATTTGTCTGGCATGATCTATTTCTCAAAAATCCATGCTGACTACTACTAATAAGATGATTTGGAGACAAAGTTCAAGGATATGATCCCTAACAAAGTTTCCATCACCTTCCCTACCACTGATGTTAGGCTTACAGGTCTATAGTTACCAGGCTGTGAACGACTACCTTTTTGAATATTGGTATTACATTGGCTTTTTCCAATCCAGCGGCACATCCCAGACCAAAGCGAATCTGAAAAGATGAGAAACAGTGGTCTGGATAGAACTGAACAAAGCTCTTTTAAAATCCAAGGATGCAATCCATCTGGTCTGGGGCTTTATTGATATTAACTTTGTCTAATTGTTTCCGTACCATATCCTGTTAGCCAATGTGAATACCTTCATTTCTACCCTGCATATTACAATCCCTGCTGAAGGAAAAGGATTCTCAACAGTAACAACCGATGTAAAAAAAACGGTTTTAGCAGATTAGCCTTTTTGGCTCCTCTACAACCATCTCAGCCCCATATTAAATGTTCCCACGTTCTCAGTAAAAGCCTTTTTCGTTTTTTTATTTCCCTTTTACCTGAGCATTAAAGGGTATGTCCACCCTTCTAAAAAAATTCCCGTTACCCAGCCCCAACCGCTATATTTGTTTATCAGAAAATGCAGAAACTTTACTTACACTCCCTCTTCCTCCGCCGCACTGCCAGGCCCCTCTGTGCGAGAAAATGCAAGCAGAGGGGCGGGACTGGCAGTCGCATCTGTGATTGGCTGAGCAGCAGCCAATCATGGACGCAGCTGCCGGGTTCAGTGCGGTGGAGGAACAGAGGGAAGGTAAGTAATGTTTTGGGCATTTTCTGATAATACAAATATACGGTGGGGCTGGGGGGACAGGGGGAATGTTATGTAAAAAGATTTACACTAGGGGGAGGGAATAATAACGGGAGGGAGAGAAGGGCTGCAGTACGCATGCCAAACTTCTCCGGAGGCCAGATAGGAGGCAGAGTCCTATATGGACTCTGCTATCCTCCTGGTGGGCAGTTTTTGGGACTTGGCGGGGGACTACAGGAGAACCATATGGAGAGGGGATGTAGGTAAGGAATTAAACTACACTACACAATGGGGCCAGTAGTGGGGGGATTATAGTTTATTGGGGGACATGCCCTTTAAGCCATGCAGGGTGGACCTCCATTTTTTACACTGTTTCCCTAAAGGTACAGATTTAGAAATGTGAATAGTTTAATATCCTTTAAATGTGTCCACATCTGCTCTGTACCTTTACCTAAAAACAATTCCCCCCAGTCTATGAGCAGGAGTGTATCCTTTACCAGCATAAAATTAGCTTTCCTAAAGTTAAAAGTTTTTGAAACCCAGGGCACTTTAGTTTTGAAACCATATTAAATGACCACTGATCATGGTCACTATTCCCTAAGCTTCCCATTACCTCATCTCCAAAATGAGCTTGGGTTATTAGATGGGTTGTAAACGTAGATAATTTTCATATAGGCGACTAACATTTTTTTTCTTATTGCAAACATTTTGACCTTTCTGTCTTGATTAAAAGATAAATCTTTTTCAGTGATGAACTATTTTATCCAGTACATTTAATATTATTTGGGTGGGCTTTAGCTTTCATATGAGCTATTTCTAACACCAATTGATCAATTAAAAATCAGGTTAATTGCCGCAGTTACTGCAAAAACACAGGCGACAAGACTTTTGTCCGAAACTGTATATAAGTCTAACCTAAAAATCGTGCACGCACGCAATGTCCTTTTCCCCACTGTTTCTGTTTCCTGGTTCTTCCAGTTAGCAACTGTCAGTTATGGATTTGACAGTTGCATCACAGCCAATGACTGAATGTTAATCCCCTATTTGCCTCTCTGAGCATGCCCAGGCTCAGTACATGTTTCTAAAGGTCAGTTTCCATGAGGCCTCCACAAGAATAGCAGGCATACAGTAATAAATTCATAGACAAACTATGCTATATCAACATATTGATATAGCATATATTATTCTAAAAGATGTTCTGATGAGGGTGGAGTTGTCCATTAAAGGGTATGTCCACCCTTAAAACTGTTTTTTGATATAGCCTTCCCCCTGGTCTCCCAGCCCCAACCGCTTCATTTTTAGGTTTAGAAAGTGCCCCGAGAAAATGCATGCAGAGGGCGGGACCAGAAGTCGCGCTCGTGATTGGCTGAGCGGCAGCCAATCACGGACGCGGCTGCCGGTCATTCAGTGCATTATGGACTTGCTATCCTCCTGGTGGGCAGTTTTTGGGACTGTTGGGGGGGGGGGGGGGGGGGGGGGGGGGGGGGGGGGGACTACAGGAGAACCATATGGAGCTGGGATGTGAGGGTAGGATTAAACTACACTACATGATGGGCCAGTAGTTGGGGGGGATTATAGTTTTGGGGGTGGAAATGCCCTTTAATAAACAGCACAAGACAATACATCCACATCTGGAATCAATTGGGCAGTATAGATTTTGTACCACATTGGCCAATCATTTTTTTTAAAGCAGATCCAATCAATACTTGAGGAATAACTGTTTCCAACCCGTTCAGACTTTCAATCAATAAAGTCCTCTGATGAATCAGACAAGAACCAAGTGATCGATTTTTTAGCAAATTCGATTAAAATGAAAAACAATCTGGGTTATAGCAAGCATTAGAATGGGATTTCCTCATTATAGAATTTTGCTCCTAACCGATGTATTTATAGTGAATAGAAGTGCCAGCCTACTGTAATGGTTGTCACATCCAATCTTATGTATAATAAATGTAATCTGAATAGAAACGCTTGGAGTCTGCATTATCACCATCTGAAAGGTGGAGAACCTATTTCTACCCAGAGTCCAGTCCTACATTGTAAAAGTTAAAACTTTCATGCCGTTGTGAAAGTAAGGGTGTCTGACCTGAAACTTGAACACAAACATTCCACAGATATGTTCCCATGGAATGTGCTTAGTACCGACAGCAATCCCCTCCAACAGAGGTCAAGTCGTGCTCTTTCGGGGAGACAGAACAAACTCCGCCATCCAAGCATCGTCTCACTAAGTATAAACAGGAACTGTGAGAAAATGATTGGCCTGCAGGCGGAGAGAGAGAAGAAACGGGAGGAGTGGAGTGGTATACTAGCTTTTAGATAGTAATATAAAGTGTGTTGTTGCAACGACGTTAGACATACAAAAAAGCTCTCTAACGAGTTTAGTATATATACTAAAATCTATTAATAATAATATATAAGGATGTAATTACAGGTCACCGGTCAATGCCACCCCCGGTTTCACCTCTTGCCATGAGATGTCACGTGATGCGATGTCGTAGAATTGTTGGAAAATCCACGTGGGTAGAGGGGTGCGGAAGTAAATAGTCTGTAGAGCCATGGCTGGAATCATACGGAGTTGGTGGAAGACCGTAGTGAACCGAATTGCTGCTGGGGAAGTCATCCAGAGACCAGCCAATGCTATTAAGGAAATGATAGAAAACTGGTAAGGAGGGGTAGCAGTGTTATTTGGAGGCAAGTTTAATGTCTTTCACTTAGTGAGGGACCATAGCCGCCATTCATTTTAAAGGACAACTCCACCCTCATAATAACATCTTTTGAAAGAATGGCTCTTTAAAATGTGTTGATATATCATTACTGTATGTTGCTCTGTTCTGGATGCCTCATGGAAAACTGAGCAATTTAGACTGTATGACTTGTACTGAGCCTGGGCATGCTCAGAAGAGGCAGCTAGGGCATAAACATTCAGTCATTGGCTGTGATGTCAACTGTCAAATCCATAACTGGAGGAACCAGGAAGCAGAAACAGGGAAAACCGGACATAGTTCAGGATTCGGATTAGACATTAATTTCAAACTATTACCGTTTAGGGTTGAGGGGGATTTACCTGTATGTAAGCATTTATTTTATAAAAATAATTTAAATAAAAATTGCAGCCCTGAACCCACAACGATCTCAGCGAATGTATCGGAGCTACAAACGGTATTGTTGAGTAGGTTGGACTAAATGGATGCATGTCTTTTTTCAACCTCAAATACTATACTAAACTCACTCAATGATTTGCTAACCTGTGGGATGCACATAAACGTCTCCCTTGCTAACCTGTGGGATGCACATAAACGTCTCCCTGGCTTGATTTCTGCTCCCTCACATCCAGGCCTGTCGTTTTTGCACACTGGTTACACATTTCTGTTTAGTGTTGATGTATTTCTTAATTTTGCATTTCTTTTGCAGTTTAGATGCAAAATCCACCAGCATTCGGTAACTGTGAAAGTGGAGGTCTGAAGCTAATCCAAATCCAGGACAATGGAACTGGGATAGGGTGGGTCAGTTTTTTTGGCTATATAATATAGTTCCTTGCAAATGGTATCTAAAGCTTCATAAACACGTGCAATTGTGAGTGATGACACACACTGAGGGGTTAGACATTGTTCTATGTGTCCTCCAGATCTCTTGAGAGGTCCTTTTATTCAGACTTTAGGGTGTACAGAATGGAAGGGATGGGATAATAGATACATGTGTACACTTGTGATTGGTGAATATCATACACGATACAGTCATACACCTCCTCTTGATCACTTGTTATATCAAGTGTGTTGTTAACTGAAGGCTAAGTCAATTAAGCTAAACCCACTATAAACAAGAAACAATAGGTTAGGGACCGCTGAAAAGAACATATTGTTCATGTTTTGCCTACGAACTAGTTAAGTAAACAATTCCCTAAGTAATATTCCTACATCCACTATTTTTTTTTTTTTTTATGAAGGGAGGTGACTGTAAATCAACTTGTAAATGCTTGTAGAGATACAATAATTCACATATAGCCACAAAAGGGTTTCTTTGTGAGAAACACATAATACAACATTGATATGGTGAAGTTTCTTATTCATCCAGGTCATGATATATCTATATTGGTACATTCCATAGTACATAAATACCAACAGATCTTATGCAAGTCATTCTGAATGGAGAAAGCCAGTCGGATTGAATAGCGAAAAGTCTTCAAGAAACTGAAGTTAAGTCCAGGTGATCTAAATGAATACAACAGATATGTTTCATTGATACATTTTTAGAGCCATGTATCATTACCAAGTCACTATAAGCTTTCTATACAGGGATAAGACAAGTACTTAGAAATAGATTTATGTCAGATAGACTAGGAAAAAACAGAAAAAATGCATTCATTCACTAAATGGTTCATATGTTAAAGTTTTGTTGCTTGGAAGCTATTGTGAGTATTTCAGAAAGCATAGCAAGAATTATATTTTCTCTGGAGCTGGTTGTTGAGCTTTCTGCTGACTTCTCCCTTTGGAGTCCTGGCCACGCTTGCTGTCTTAGATTGATGTAGAAATTAGGAATCAAGTTGGGAGTTCCCTGATGCCAAGCCATCATGTGCTGGTTTGACACACCAAGCCTAAACCCACAAGGACCTGAAGGAGAGAACACATCAGCATGACCCTGTCCCCAAGTTATATGGGGCACCAGACCATGCCATTTTAAATCAGGTAGTTGTCTGTAATATACCTTGTGGTTGTGGCAACCATAGCAGTCTAACCTAAAGTAATTAAATGCTGTACAATTTTTCTAAATTAAAATTTGCTCTGAGTGACAGAGGCAGACAGAATCGTTACGCCCCCTTGACAGCATGGCTAATTGAAGGAAGAGAGATGCTCAAAATCAGGGAAAAATGTATAGGGAGGCTGCATACCTTTATTCTTTTTAAAGCAGTTTTAAAAAAAAAATGCATTGAGGCAATAGTTATCCTTTAAAAGTTCTTGATAGCCCTGCAACTAGGCAACAATTTCAAATTTTTACATTTTTTCTAAAAGTCTTAAATGGCCTATTGTTTTTTACCTATCATAAGTGTAATTATCTTTAGTTAGTGGCCATTGTTCTATCCAAACAGGGTCAGAAGTGAGCCCCTTTAACGAAAGGGCAGTGGGGGACTATTTTAACAGTCAAGGCTTAATGCAAGAGAAATTACATGGAATGGATTGCGGCATATTTTCAATCTGTACTTTCCATATACTGAATAACTGAATTTCCATATACTGATATAAAGTTAAATGTTGTTCTTCAGAAATATACTAACAGGGTTATTCAATAAAAGTTTTTATCGTTTAAAATGGTGCTAATTTGCCCTAACCAATCAGATGTTAATAACATCTGATTGGTGGGGCAAAATTAGCACCATTTTTAACGATAAGAACTTTATTGTGATCTCCCTGAAGCATTCTGACTACAATAATCTATAGGTTAAAAACAATTTTCAAAATGTTATAATGCTTAAAAATAAAAATAAAAGCTAAAATATGTACCTACGTATGGGAACAAATGGATCCAAATTCATTTATAATTAGTAACATACATATATAAAACATCTTTCAGACAAATTGTATTATATATCTGGCCAGATTATATAACAAATTAAAATATAGTTATCAAAGTGTTTCACAATGTACATACAGTAGTTTTTAAAAATTCTTATTATTCAAAAATATCATTAAAAATACCAATTTCGAAAACAATGATAACATTTATAAACTTTATAAACCTGCGCAGGATTTTTAAATTTCCAATAAATTATAGTATTTAGGGGAAGAAGGAATCTGAATAGAGTAGACTGATTAGTTAATTAGCATATATTATAACATTTTTAATCAAGTACCCAAAAAATAAATACACTATACAGTAACACTCAAGTTTATATACCCAGAAATTATTCTAAAGTTTATGCTAAAAACATAAATGTTAATAGTCCATGCACATTCAACCATTAACAAAAAAGTAACATCTTAGCATGATCCCTGGGTTCTCTCATGAAATGAAAGTACATTTCTATAAAAGTAAAAATATTAGAATCCATTGAAAAAAAATAACATTGCGGTTAATGTCGATCTTATTACACTTATTACACAATTCCTATTCAATAAAAGTTGGTAACTGATAACTCTAATGGATAGCTGAGGTTGGCTGGGAGTTCTAGTCCTGTGCGTTTACACAAGATAAACAAAAAGAAAAACTATTCTGTTTGAGTCAAATGGAATGACCTCAAAGACTGTAACTAAATTTCACAATTTTAATTGGCTATCGATGGGCATCTATATGGTCCAAGTAGGTAAACATGGATTTATGAAGTTAGTCTGGGGATAGACAAAAAGCTTTGTGATTAATGTTATTGGTTTAGGTGTTTACCCTTCTGGAATAGGGACTGGAAGATAGAAAATAGAAGATAGAAAAATACAAATAAAGAACAGATATGACAGTGAAGTAGGTTAAGGCAAGCATGTAAATGACATTGCTTACTTAAATAACTTTTGTTTAAGTAGAAAAAAGGTTAACATAATGTAGCTATCTTGCTGACAACCTACACAAATCTTCCCCACCATTACATTGATCTAAAAAATGAATCCATCTTGCATTATTTTGTATTGCAATGAATATCTCCTCAATACCTGCAATGTCCTGATAGTTCCAGTACTGCATTTTAAAATTTAAAGGAGAACCAAACTTAAATTTTTTAAAACCTAATGTGAAAGTTTTTCTCCCCAGAACACCATACATTGTAAGATTTTTCTCTAGTAAGTTGCATTTGGTACATGTGAGAAATAGATTCTGTAAATAAGAAGGCTTCCATGTTGTTGCCAGTACAACCCACAGCCCATGAAGTCATCAAAGAGCCACGCCCCCCAGTATTCACTGTCCCTATGCACAGAGTGTCTTCTTTACACCAATATGGAAGTCCCTGAAAAGACTTGAAAGCTGATTGTTACCATAATTTATTTACCAGTCAGGTGTGAGTTGTGGAAAATAAACTGCAGGGTAACAAGAACTTTCAAAGTCTTATCAGGGACTTCCATATTCCATTTTTTTAATTATTCTTTTCTTAGCAAAAGATAAAGCTTCAAATGTACATGGATTCTCTGCTTATTCAGTGTTGGCGCACTGGTTAAGGCACCAGGTTAAAATTCAATGCCCCAAACTTGCCTTTTTGTTTCTATATATTCCATGCAAAAGATAAAGCTTCTAATTGTACCTAGGTTCTCAGCTTATTCAGCGGTGGCTCACCTTGTAAGACGCCAGGTTTAAACACATAAGTTCAGAAGGTCACAAGTCAGTGCCCCAAATACCTTTTTTGTTTCTATTATAATCCATGCCAAAGATGAAGCTTCAATTGTACCTAGGTTTTCAGCTTGTTCAGTGGTGGCTCACCTTGTAAGACGCCAGGTTTAGACACAATCTTACCTTTATATTTTTTGTTTCCATATGTTCCTTGTACAATATTCTATATGTAACAATGGCTTATAGTATCTCTCTTAGCCTAGAGGTAAGAGCTCTGCATTTAGAAGGACAGAGTCAATGTACAAGTTGCAGGGTCTATTCCCCAGACTTACTTTTATTTTTGCTGCAATGTAAGTATTCCGTTTCTACATCCATGCTATCTTTGAAATATACTGGCAAATATTACTTTTCTTTTTGTATGAAAAGTGAAGGATTATATTATGTTAGGACAGGAGCTTGAATGTGTTTAAAACAAAAAACTGAAATCCCTGTTCTGTCAGGGAGAGGGAGGAACTCTGGGCTATAATGTGATGGCTGTCAGCTTCTAGGAAGCAAGGCTGCAACTTCCTTGTTTTGATTGTTGAGCTCTACAGAGCATGTGCCTGTACGCAGACAATAACTGGGGGTTTACCAGTTAAGGTGGATTGTGGGAGCTGACCCTAGTATCACAGGTTATTTTCATTAATCATCCAATGGCCACAGCAAAGGGAGAGGTGAGACACAGCTTGATGAATGTTTGTGAATGTGCTCTGTATTGGACAATGTTTCCATGCTGAGAAGGATGTTGAGGCAAGTACTTTCTAACTTAAACTTAGCTTTTTGGGGTTAGTTCTCCTTTAAAGGTACAGTCCTTTTAAATTCCTTAAAAGGATGATCCCTTGAAATCATACCTTTCATAGAAAATGCAAACTTCAACAATGTCCTTTATATTTGTGACCACTACATTAAATATTTGCTACCTCCTCAGCATTAATGTGTAGGTAACTGGAGTTATACATCTCAAACCCAGTATCACAGTAACAATCATATTCCACATTTCCCCAAATTAACTCAAATCTTCTTCTTACTTTATATCTATGCAGACTAGGCATTTACATTTTACTTTAAAGGGACACTAAATTCCCATAATTTGGAAAACCAACTATTTGCCATTCGTTTCTATTATTCTAATAACGCTTATTCTCACCTCCCTGTGAATAATATTACGTCGGGGGACCTTGAACTTACCTCGCTCCGCTCGCAGCCGCTCTTCACTGACAGCCGCTCTGTCCCGACCACGCGCCCTATCTTAGGCGCATGCGCGCCAATACAAAAGATAGCAGTTGCGAGCGGAGCGAAAGTAAGTTCCAGGTCCCCCCAGCGTCCTATTATCCACAGGGAGGTGAGAATAAGCGTTCTCACCCCCTGTGAATAATAGAAACGAATGGCAAATAGTTGTTTATCGGTTTAGTGTTCCTTAAAACAATTTGCTTTAATAGGAAACTTAGTTATAGTTTATGACCTCATTGAGGTTCGGGCATGATGTCATCTTCAGGTGCGGCCGCGCAAGATTTTGTCAGGCTGCTCTGATTGGTCAGGTGGCCGTGAATGGACGCACCTCCTCTGCTCGGCCCCTCCCGCTTTAAGCTCCATAAGCTTGTCGGAGGGAGGAGCTATGCAGGGTTTAAACTTCCCTGGCTGTTTGGTTGCGTGGCTGCAGCGCTGGGACCAGGGAAACAATTTGGATTGCAGTGTGTGTCCTCTCCCACTTTGCCAGGAGCCTTTTTCCTTCTAAGAAGGTAGGACACCTGCTAGGCAGGTCAGGGCCGCCATCAGACTTTCCTGGGCCCCATACTGGGTACATTCTGGGCCCCCCATAGCACGAACCAACTCAGACAGTCCATACCTCTAATATTTTAAACGCAAACGAGGGACCCATGGGGAGAAGAGAAGCGGCGAATGCGGATTTTTTTTCCCCACGATCACTTTAAGACCACACCCACTTTATTAAGTTACACACATTTAAAGACCAATATTCACATTTTACATTGTTACCTGCAATATTATATGTCAACTAGACATTAAGCCGTTACATTAACAGGCGCTAGACATCTCTACCTCCCCGACGCACCCACAGACCGGTAAATATAAAATGTACCGTGTCCAGTACACACACTTAAGATGCCCTCATGCCCAGAGAGCACAGAATGGTAAATATAACATACACCATATAAACTCAAGTATAAACCGACCCGAGTATAAACCAAGACACCCCTTTTACCTCTAAAAAGTCGATAAAAGGACTGACTGAGTATAAACCGAGGGTAGAAAATAGGACCACAAACTGCCTTCTGATTCTGTATTGTTTAAGGCTTTAGTTGCCCTATAAATGGACAGCAGAATTCCCATACAGTAATCCCATACAGTAATAGCCAAATCCAGTATGGGTATTACGGGACTACTGTATGGGATGCTGCGTTCATTAAAGGGCAACTAAAGCCTCAAAACAATACAGAATCAGAAGGCAGCAATAGATATCATCCTCCTTCTGATTCTGTATGTTTTAGGCTTTAGTTGCCCTTTAAAGGCTATGTCCACCCCGAAAATTCATTTTTAATATGATGTTCCCCCAAGTCCCCAGCCCCAACCGCATCTTTTTTTTTTCAGAGAAGCCCTCCAAACTCTTACTTACCTCCCCCGATCCTCCGCCGCACTGCCGGCCCTCTGCTTGGAGAATGCAAGCAGAGGGGGGGACCGGCAAGTCGGTCTGTGATTGGCTGAGCGGCAGCCAATCACGGGACGCGGCTGCCGGTCATTCAGTGCAGCGGAGGAAAGCGGAGAGGTAAGTAAGAGTTTGGGGAGCTTTTAAAAAAAAAAAAAAACATGCGGTTGGGGCTGGGGGACATGGGGGGGGCACAATATTAAGGGGGATTTGAGCTAGGGGGAGGGATAGTAGTAGAACGGGAGGGAGAGGGAGGGGGAGGAGGGGGGAGCTGGGCTGCAGCACGCATGGCAGGAATCTCCGGGAGGCCAGGTAGCAGGCAGTGTCCTATATGGACCTGCTAGCCTCCTGGTGGGCAGTTTTGGTACTTTGGGGGGGGACTACAGGAGAACCAGATGGAGTTGGGATGTGAGGTAAGGATTAAACTACATACATGGTGGGGCCAGTAGTTGGGGGGATTATAGTTTTGGGGGTGGACATGCTCTTTAAATGAACATCAGAAGTCCTATACAGTAATAACCATACTGGATTTGGCTATTACTGTATGGGAATTTTATGTCCATTTAAAAGGCAATTAAAGCCTCATTCCTTGGCACTCCAGATGTTTGGAAACTACACCTCCCAGCATGCTTAGTGCTGCGGAATTGTAGTTTCCAAACATCTGCATTGGCAAGGAATAGCTACTGCAGGAATTACTTACTTTTCCCTTCTGAGTCCCCACAGTTGCCTTCTGCTACCGCTCCAAATGTTCCCCTGCAGCGGCTGCTCTGGATCTCTTCTCTGCTCGGCGGCCGCATGCTCCACTTTCTCTGCTGGCTGAAGCAGAGGATGCGGAGCGTGCGCCGCCGGAGAGCAGAGGTGTTTGACTCGAGTATAAACCAAGACTCTTTTTTAGGCTATATTTTAGCCTGAAAATTCTGGTTTATACTCGAATATATGCTACCTTTAAGCCAAGCCCACACAGACTGGATCCCAATATATTCTACATTAGTGTTGCTTAAAACATATTTCTATTGATATATTCACCCCATTCTCCATGCTCAAATCCTTGCACCTACCCATTTGTCTGGAAAAAGGCTGCCACTATTGCCACACAGCATGGCAGCTCCACACTCTGTCCTGCCATATCCATATTTCTATCTCAGATTGCAGTCTCCACACCATCTCTATCCTGTCTATATCCTGATAATAGAGATGGTGTGCTGCAGTGTGACGCATAGATAGATAGAAATTTGGATATGGGCAGGATAGGGATAGTGTGAAGTTGCCATACTGCTATGTGACACAATCTCTATCCTGCTTATATCCATATCTCCATCTCAGTGTGGAGCTGCCATAGTGCTATGACAGAGATGGAGATATGTATATAGGCAGGATAGAGATGCTGTGGAGCTGCCATGCTGCAGAATCAAACAAGGTATGCTGGGAGTTGTAGTTCTTAACATGTGAAGTTACAAGGTTTCCACACTGCTATATAGGTTCTGGCCCCAGCAGCCCCATAGAGGAAGTTTATCAGTCCCTGTACACAGCAGTGAGACAGAGGGTAGTAATGCCCCCCATGGACTCTCACAATCAGAAATGGGTTCAGTATAACTTACAGTTTCTCCCTCCTGCTCTCTATGGAGATCACAGCACAGAAGATACAAGTTCAGGGGAGGGGGGGGGGGAGGGGGTGGAGCCACAGACAATAAAGCCAATTAATGTGCCATGGGCCATGCAGCAGAAACGCCACCGTTTGTCTCCTCTAACCCCTCCGTGCTGTCAATTGGGGTCAATTTAACATTAATATTAAATCACAACAAGCACTTATAGAATGAAACAGGAAGCACTTTAGAAACTGAAGCACTTTCAAACATAAAAGGCTATACAGGCACTTTAAACTTTTAAGAATTTGGATTATGGTTACCACTACCATAGGTTGAAAAAATGATAATAGGGAAAGTGTTCTCGTGTTATATATGTTAAACATGTATATTTTTTTTTTTAACTCTTTTTATTTTGGTTTCCAACACATGTCTTATGACAGTTTTATACAAATTTTTCAACATGTTCATTTTGGGTAGTTAGAGTCCCAAATTCTTAAAAGTTTAAAGTGCCTAGTATAGCCTTTTATGTTTGAAAGTGCTTCAGTTTCTAAAGTGCTTCCGTGTTCATTCTATAAAGTGCTTGTTGTGATTTAATATTAATGTTAAATTGACCCCAATTGACAGCACGGAGGGGTTAGAGGAGACAAACGGTGGCGTTTCTGCTGCATGGCCCATGGCACAGTAATTGGCTTTATTGTCTGTGGCTCCACCCCCTCCCGCCCCTCCCCTGAACTTGTATCTTCTGTGCTGTGATCTCCATAGAGAGCAGGAGGGAGAAACTGTAAGTTATACTGAACCCATTTCTGATTGTGAGAGTCCATGGGGGGCATTACTACCCTCTGTCTCACTGCTGTGTACAGGGACTGATAAACTTCCTCTATGGGGCTGCTGGGGCCAGAACCTATATAGCAGTGATGGAAAACCTTGTAACTTCACATGTTAAGAAACTACAACTCCCAGCATACCTTGTTTGCATTCTGCAGCATGGCAGCTCCACAGCATCTCTATCCTGCCTATATACATATCTCCATCTCTGTCACATAGCACTATGGCAGCTCCACACTGAGATGGAGATATGGATATAAGCAGGATAGAGATTGTGTCACATAGCAGTATGGCAACTTCACACTATCCCTATCCTGCCCATATCCAAATTTCTATCTATGCGTCACACTGCAGCACACCATCTCTATTATCAGGATATAGACAGGATAGAGATGGTGTGTGGAGCTGCAATCTGAGATAGAAATATGGATATAGGCAGGACAGAGTGTGGAGCTGCCATGCTGTGTGGCAATAGTGGCAGCCTTTTTCCAGACAAATGGGTAGGTGCAAGGATTTGAGCATGGAGAATGGGGTGAATATATCAATAGAAATATGTTTTAAGCAACACTAATGTAGAATATAATATGGGATCCAGTCTGTGTGGGCTTGGCTTAAAGGTAGCATATATTCGAGTATAAACCGAGATTTTCAGGCTAAAATATAGCCTAAAAAAAGAGTCTTGGTTTATACTCGAGTCAAACACTTACCTGCTCCTCGGCCGCACGCTCCGCATCCTCTGCTGCAGCCAGCAGAGGAAAGTGAGCATGCGGCCGCCGAGCAGAGAAGAGGACAAGCACCTGCAGGGGAACATGTAGCAGGTAGCAGAAGGCAACTGTGGGGACTCAGAAGGGGAAGAAGTGAGTAATTCCTGCAGTAGCTATTCCTTGCCAATGCAGATGTTTGGAAACTACAATTCCCAGCAACTAAAGCATGCTGGGAGGTTGTAGTTTCCAAACATCTGGAGTGCCAAGGAATGAGGCTTTAATTGCCTTTTAAATGGACATAAGAATTCCCATACAGTAATAGCCAAATCCAGTATGGTTATTACTGTATAGGACTTCTGATGTTCATTTAAAGAGCATGTCCACCCCCAAAACTATAATCCCCCCAACTACTGGCCCCACCATGTAGTGTAGTTTAATCCTTACCTCACATCCCAACTCCATCTGGTTCTCTGTAGTCCCCCCCCAAAGTACCAAAAACTGCCCACCAGGAGGCTAGCAGGTCCATATAGGACACTGCCTGCTACCTGGCCTCCCGGAGATTCCTGCCATGCGTGCTGCAGCCCGCTCCCCCCTCCCCCCCCTCCCTCTCCCTCCCTTTCTACTATCCCTCCCCCTAGCTCAAATCCCCCTTAATATTGTGCTCCCCCATGTCCCCCAGCCCCAACCGCATGTTTTTTTTTTTTTTTAAAAGCTCCCCAACTCTTACTTACCTCCCCCGCTTTCCTCCGCTGCACTGAATGACCGGCAGCCGCGTCCGTGATTGGCTGCCCTCAGCCAATCACAGACGCGACTGCCGGTCCCGCCCCTCTGCTTGCATTCTCGCAAGCAGAGGGCCGAGTGCGGCGGAGGATCGAGGGGAGGTAAGTAAGAGTTTGGAGGGCTTTCTGAAAAAAAAAAGATGCGGTTGGGGCTGGGACTTGGGGAACATCATATTAAAAATGAATTTTCGGGGTGGACATAGCCTTTAAAGGGCAACTAAAGCCTAAAACAATACAGAATCAGAAGGAGGATGTATCTATTGCTGCCTTCTGATTCTGTTTGTTTTGAGGCTTTAGTTGCCCTTTAAATGAACAGCAGCATTCCCATACAGTAGTCCCAGTAATACCCATACTGGATTTGGCTATTACTGTATGGGATTACTGTATGAAATTCTGCTGTCCATTTAAGGGCAACTAAAGCCTTAAACAATACAGAATCAGAAGGCAGTTGTGGTCCTATGTTCTACCCTCGGTTTATACTCGAGTCAGTCACTTTTACGACTTTTTAGAGGTAAAAGTGGGTGTCTTGGTTTATACTCGGGTCGGTTTATACTTGAGTTTATATGGGTATGTTATATTTACCAGTCTGTGCTCTCTGGGCATGAGGGCATCTTAAGTGTGTGTACTGGACACGGGTACATTTTATATTTACCGGTCTGTGTGTGCGTCGGGGAGGTAGAGAATGTCTAGCGCCTGTTAATGTAACGGGCTTAATGTCTAGTTGACATATAATATTGCAGGTAACAATGTAAAATGTGAATAATGGTCTTTAAATGTGTGTAACCTTAATAAAGTGGGTGTGGTCTTAAAGTGATCGTGGGGAAAAAAAATCCGCATTCGCCGCTTCTCTTCTCCCCATGGGTCCCTCGTTTGCGTTTTAAAATATTAGGAGGTATGGACTGTCTGAGTTGGTTCGTGCTATGGGGGGCCCAGAAATGTACCCAGTATGGGGCCCAGGAAAGTCTGATGGCGGCCCTGACCTGCCTAGCAGGTGTCCTACCTTCTTAGAAGGAAAAAAGGCTCCTGGCAAAGTGGGAGAGGACACACAGCTGCAATCCAAATTGTTTCCCTGGTCCCAGCGCTGCAGCCACGCAACCAAACAGCCAGGGAAGTTTAAACCCTGCATAGCTCCTCCCATCCGACAAGCTTATTGGAGCTTAAAGCGGGAGGGGCCGAGCAGAGGAGGTGCGTCCATTCACGGCCACCTGACCAATCAGAGCAGCCTGACAAAATCTTGCGCGGCCGCACCTGAAGATGACATCATGCCCGAGACCTCAATGAGGTCATAAACTATAACTAAGTTTCCTATTAAAGCAAATTGTTTTAAAGGAACACTAAACCGATAAAACCAACTATTTGCCATTCGTTTCTATTATTCACAGGGAGGTGAGAACGCTTATTCTCACCTCCCTGTGGATAATAGGACGCTCGGGGGACCTGGAACTTACTTTCGCTCCGCTCGCAACTGCTATCTTTTGTATTGGCGCGCATGCGCCTAAGATAGGGCGCGTGGTCGGGACAGAGCGGCTGTCAGTGAAGGAGCGGCTGCGAGCGGAGCGAAGGTAAGTTCAAGGTCCCCCGAGCGTAATATTATTCACAGGGAGGTGAGAATAAGCGTTATTAGAATAATAGAAACGAATGGCAAATAGTTGGTTTTCCAAATTATGGGAATTTAGTGTCCCTTTAAAGTAAAATGTAAATGCCTAGTCTGCATAGATATAAAGTAAAGAAAGAATTTGAGTTAATTTGGGGAAATGTGGAATATGATTGTTACTGTGATAACTAGAAGGTTATGAAGATGTATAGGACTCCAGTTACCTACACATTAATGCTGAGGAGGTAGCAAATAGTTAATGTAGTGGTCACAAATATAAAGGACATTGTTGAAAAGGTTGCATTTTCTATGAAGAAGGTATGATTTCAAGGGATCATCCCTTTTAAAGGAATTTAAAAGGACTGTACCTTTAAAGGAGAACTAAACCCAAAAAAGCTAAGTTTAAGTTAGAAAGTACTTGCCTCAACATCCTTCTCAGCATGGAACATTGTCTCAATAGACAGAGCACATTCACAAACATTCATCAAGCTGTGTCTCACCTCTCCCTTTGCTGTGGCCATTGGATGATTTATGAAAATAACCTGTGAGTACTAGGGGTCAGCTCCCACAATCCACCTTAACTGGGTAAACCCCCAGTTTAGTGTCTGCGTACAGGCACATGCTCTGTAGAGCTCAACAGATCAAAACAAGGAAGTTGCAGCCTTGCTTCCTAGAAGCTGACAGCCAATCACATTATAGCCCAGAGTTCCTCCCTCTCCCTGACAGAACAGGGATTTCAGTTTTTTGTTTTTAAACACATTCAAGGCTCCTGTCCTAACAATAATATAATCCTTCACTTTTCATACAAAAAGAAAAGTAATATTTGCAGTATATTTCAAAGATAGCATGGATGTAAGAAACGGAATACTTACATTGCAGCAAAAATAAAAGTAAGTCTGGGGAATAGAACCTGCAACTTGTACATTGACTCTGTCCTTCTAAATGCAGAGCTCTTACCTCTAGGCTAAGAGAGATACTATATAAGCCATTGGTACATATAGAATATTGTACAAGGAACATAATGGAAACAAAAAATATAAAGGTAAGATTGTGTCTAAACCTGGCGTCTTACAAGGTGAGCCACCACTGAACAAGCTGAAAACCTAGGTACAATTAGAAGCTTCATCTTTGGCATGGATTATAATAGAAACAAAAAAAGGTATTTGGGGCACTGAACTTGTGACCTTCTGAACTTATGTGTTTAAACCTGGCGTCTTACAAGGTGAGCCACCGCTGAATAAGCTGAGAACCTAGGTACAATTAGAAGCTTTATCTTTTGCATGGAATATAATAGAAACAAAAAAGGCAAGTTTGGGGCATTGAATTTTAACCTGGTGCCTTAACCAGTGCGCCAACACTGAATAAGCAGAGAATCCATGTACATTTGGAAGCTTTATCTTTTGCTAAGAAAAGAATAATTAAAAAAATGGAATATGGAAGTCCCTGATAAGACTTTGAAAGTTGCTTGTTACCCTGCAGTTTATTTTCCAGCAACTCACACTGACTGGTAAATAAATTATGGTAACAATCAGCTTTCAAAGTCTTTTCAGGGACTTCCATATTGGTGTAAAGAAGACACTCTGTGCATAGGGACAGTGAATACTGGGGGGCGTGGCTCTTTGATGACTTCATGGGCTGTGGGTTGTACTGGCAACAACATGGAAGCCTTCTTATTTACAGAATCTATTTCTCACATGTACCAAATGCAACTTACTAGAGAAAAATCTTACAATGTATAGGTGTTCTGGGGAGAAAAACTTTCACATTAGGTTTTAAAAAATTTAAGTTTGGTTCTCCTTTAAATTTTAAAATGCAGTACTGGAACTATCAGGAACATTGCAGGTATTGAGGAGATATTCATTGCAATACAAAATAATGCAAGATGGATTCATTTTTTAGATCAATGTGATGGTGGGGAAGATTTGTGTAGGGTTGTCAGCAAGATAGCTACATTTATGTTAACCTTTTTTCTACTTAAACAAAAGTTATTTAAGTAAGCAATGTCATTTACATGCTTGCCTTAACCTACTTCACTGTCATATCTGTTCTTATTTTGTATTTTTCTATCTATTCTATTTTCTATCTTCCAGTCCCTATTCCAGAAGGGTAAACACCTAAACCTAATGAACATTAAATCACAAAGCTTTTTTGTCTATCCCCAGACTAACTTCATAAATCCATGTTTACCTACTTGGACCATATAGAGATGCCCATCGGATAGCCAATTAAAATTGTGAAATTTAGTTAACAGTCTTTGAGGTCATTCCATTTGACTCAAACAGAATAGTTTTTCTTTTTGTTTATCTTGTGTAAACGCACAGGACTAGAACTCCCAGCAACCTCAGCTATCCATTAGAGTTATCAGTTACCAACTTTTATTGAATAGGAATTGTGTAATAAGTGTAATAAGATCGACATTAACCGCAATGTTATTTTTTTCAATGGATTCTAATATTTTTGTACTTTTATAGAAAATGTACATTTCATTTCATGGAGAAACCCAGGGATCATGCTAAGATGTTACATTTTTGTTAATGGTTGAATGTGCATGGACTATTAACATTTATGTTTTTAGCATAAACTTTAGAAATAATATTCTGGGTATATAAACTTGAGTGTTACTGTATAGTGTATTTATTTTTTGGGTACTTGATTAAAAATGTTATAATATATGCTAATTAACTAATCAGTCTACTCTATTCAGATTCCTTCTTCCCCTAAATACTATAATTTATTGGAAATTTAAAAATCCTGCGCAGGTTTATAAAGTTTATAAATGTTAATCATTGTTTTCGAAATTGGTATTTTTAATGATATTTTTGAATAATAAGAATTTTTAAAAACTACTGTATGTACATTGTGAAACACTTTGATAACTATATTTTAAATTTGTTATATAATCTGGCCAGATATATAATACAATTTGTCTGAAAGATGTTTTATATAATGTATGTTACTAAATTATAAAATGAATTATGGATCCATTTGTTCCCATACGTAGGTACATATTTTAGCTTTTATTTTTATTTTTAAGCATTATACATTTTTGAAAATTGTTTTTAACCTATAGATTATTGTAGTCAGAATGCTTACAGGGAGATACAATAAAAGTTCTTATCGTTAAAAATGGTGCTAATTTTGCCCCAACCAATCAGATGTTATTTAACATCTGATTGGTTAGGGCAAAATTAGCACCATTTTAAACGATAAAAACTTTTATTGAATAACCCTGTTAGTATTATTTCTGAAAGAACACATTTAACTTTATATCAGTATATGGAAATTCAGTTATTCAGTATATGGAAAGTACAGATATGGAAAAATATGCCGCAATCCATTCCATGTAATTTCTCTTGCATTAAGCCTTGACTGTTAAAATAGTCCCCCACTGCCCTTTCGTTAAAGGGGCTCACTTCTGACCCTGTTTGGATAGAACAATGGCCACTAACTAAAGATAATTACACTTTATGAATTAGGTAAAAAACAATAGGCCATTTAAGACTTTTAGAAAAAATGTAAAAAATTTGAAATTGTTGCCTAGTTGCAGGGCTATTCAAGAACAGTTTAAAGGATAACTATTGCCTCAATGCATTTTTTTTTTTTAAAAACTGCTTTAAAAAGAATAAAGGTATGCAGCCCTCCCTATACATTTTTTCCCTGATTTTGAGCATCTCTCTTCCTTCAATTAGCCATGCTGTCAAGGGGGCGTAACGATTCTGTCTGCCTCTGTCACTCAGAGCAAATTTTAATTTAGAAAAATTGTACAGCATTTAATTAAGCTTTAGGTTAGACTGCTATGTTGCCACAACCACAGGTATATTACAGACAACTACCTGATTTAAAATGGCATGGTCTGGTGCCCCATATAACTTGGGGACAGGGTCATGCTGATGTGTTCTCTCCTTCAGGTCCTTTGTGGGTTTAGGCTTGGTGTGTCAAACCAGCACATGATGGCTTGGCATCAGGGAACTCCCAACTTGATTCCTAATTTCTACATCAATCTAAGACAGCAAGCGGTGGCCAGGACTCCAAAGGGAGAAGTCAGCAGAAAGCTCAACAACAGCTCCAGAAAATATAATTCTTGCTATGCTTTCTGAAATAACTCACAATAGCTTCCAAGACAGACAAAACTTTAACATATGGAACCATTTAGTGAAAATGAATGCATTTTTTCTGTTTTTCCTAGTCTACTGACATAAATCTATTTCTAAGTACTTGTCTTATCCCTGTATAGAAAGCTTATAGTGACATTGGTAATGATACATGGCTCTAAAAATGTATCAATGAAACATATCTGTTGTATTCATTTAGATCAACTGGACTTAAACTTCAGTTCTTGAAGACTTTTCGCTATTCATCCGACTGGCTTTCTCCATTCAGAATGACTTGCATAAGAATCTGTTGGTATTTATGTACTATGGAATGTACCAATATAGATATATCATGACCTGGATGAATAAGAAACTTCACAAGCATATCAATGTTGTATTATGTGTTTCTCACAAAAGAAACCCTTTTGTGGCTATATGTGAATTATTGTATCTCTACAAGCATTTACAAGTTGATTTACAGTCACCTCCCCTTCATTAAAAAAAAAAAAAAATAGTGGGATGTAGGAATATTACTTAGGGAATTGTTTACTTAACTAGTTCTGTAGGCAAAACATGAACAATATGTTCTTTCAGCAAGGTCCCTTACCTATTGTTTCTTGTTTATAGTGGGTTTAGCTTAAATTGACTTAGCCTTCAGTTAACAACACACTTGATAATAACAAGTGATCAAGAGGAGGGTGATGACTGTATCGTGTATGATATTCACCAATCACAAGTGTACACATGTATCTATTATCCCATCCCTTCCATTCTGTACATCCCTAAAAGTCTGAATAAAAGGACCTCTCAGAGAGATCTGGAGGACACATAGAACAATGATCTAACCCCTCAGTGTGTGTCATCACTTCACAATTGCACGTGTGTATGAAGCTTTAGATACCATTTGCAAGGAAACTATATTATATAGCCAAAAAAACTGACCCACCCTTATCCCAGTTCCATTGTCCTGGATTTGGATTAGCTTCAGACCTCCATCTTTCACAGTTACCTGAATGCTGGTGGATTTTGCATCTAAACTGCAAAAGAAATGCAAAATTAAGAAATACATCAACACTTAATAAACAAGAAATGTGTAACCAGTGTGCAAAAACGACAGGCCTGGATGTGAGGGAGCAGAAATCAAGCCAGGGAGACGTTTATGTGCATCCCACAGGTTAGCAAGGGAGACGTTTATGTGCATCCCACAGGTTAGCAAATCATTGAGTGAGTTAGTATAGTATTTGAGGTTGAAAAAAGACATGCATCCATTTAGTCCAACCTACTCAACAATACCGGTTGTAGCTCCGATAACATTCGCTGAGATCGTTGTGGGTTCAGGGCTGCAAATTTTATTTAAATTATTTTTATAAAATAAATGCTTACATACAGGTAAATCCCCCTCAACCCTAAACGGTAATAGTTTGAAATATATGTCTAATCCGAAATCCTGAACTATGTCCGGTTTTCCCTGTTTCTGCTTCCTGGTTCCTCCAGTTATGGATTTGACAGTTGACATCACAGCCAATGACTGAATGTTTATGCCCTAGCTGCCTCTTCTGAGCATGCCCAGGCTCAGTACAAGTCACTAAATTGCTCAGTTTCCATGAGGCATCCAGAAGCATAGCAGACATACAGTAATGATATATCAACACATTTTAAAGAGGCCATTCTTTCTAAAAGATGTTATTATGAGGGTGGAGTTGTCCTTTAAAATGAATGGCGGCTATGGTCACTCACTAAGTGAAAGACATTAAACTTGCCTCCAAATAACACTGCTACCTCCTTACCAGTTTTCTATCATTTCCTTAATAGCATTGGCTGGTCTCTGGATGACTTCCCCAGCAGCAATTCGGTTCACTACGGTCTCATCCAACCTCCGTATGATTCCAGCCATGGCTCTACAGACTATTTACTTCCGCAACCCTCTACCCACGTGGATGTTCCAACAATTCTACGACATCGCATCACGTGACATCTCATGGCAAGAGGTGAAACCGGGGGTGGCATTGACCGTGACCTGTAATTACTATCCTTATATTATTATTATTAATAGATTTATAGTAATATATACTAAACTCGTTAGAGAGCTTTTGTATTGTCTAACGTCGTTGCAACAACACACTTTATATTACTATCTAAAAGCTAGTATAGCCACTCCTCCCGTTTCTCCGCCTGCAGGCCAATCATTTTCTCACAGTTCCTGTTTATACTTAGTGAGAACGAATGCTTGGAGGCGGAGTTTGTTCTGTCTCCCCGAAAGAGCACGACTTGACCTCGTTGGAGTGGATTGCTGTCTGTACTAAGCACATTCCATGGGAAACATATCTGTGGAATGTTTGTGTTCAGTTTCAGGTCAGACACCCCTTACTTTCACATACGGCATGAAAGGTTTAAACTTTTACAATGTAGGACTGGGACTCTGGGTAGAAATAGGTTCTCCAACCTTTCAGATTGTGATAATGCAGACTTCCAAGCGTTTCTATTCAGATTACATTTATATATACATAAAGAGATTGGATGTGACAAACATTACAGTAGGCTGGCAAACTTCTATTCACTATAAATACATCGGTTAGGAGCAAAATTCTATAATGAAATGAAATCCCATTCTAATGCTTGCTATACACAGATTGTTTTTCATTTTAATCGAATTTGCTAAAAAAAATCGATCACTTGGTTCTTGTCTGATTCATCAGAGGACTTTATTGATTGAAAGTCTGAACGGGTTGGAAACAGTTATTCCTCAAGTATTGATTGGATCTGCTTTAAAAAAAATGATTGGCCAATGTGGTACAAAAATCTATACTGCCCAATTGATTTCCAGATGTGGAGTAATTGTCATTGTGCTGTTTATTAAAGGGCATTACACCCCCAAAACTATAATCCCCCCAACTACTGGCCCCATCATGTAGTGTAGTTAATCTTACCTCACATCCCAGCTCCATATGGGTCTCCTGTAGTCCCCCCCCCCCCCCCCCCCCCCCCCCAAAGTCCCAAAAACTGCCCACCAGGAGGATAGCAGAGTCCATATATGCACTGAATGACCGGCAGCCGCGTCCGTGATTGGCTGCCGCTCAGCCAATCACAGACGCGACTTCTGGTCCCGCCCCTCTGCATGCATTTTCTCTGGGGCACTTTCTAAACCTAAAAATGAAGCGGTTGGGGCTGGGAGACCAGGGGGAAGGCTATATCAAAAAACAGTTTTAAGGGTGGACATACCCTTTAATGGACAACTCCACCCTCATCAGAACATCTTTTAGAAATAATATATGCTATATCAAATATGTTGATATAGCATAGTTTGTCCTATGAATTTATTACTGTATGCCTGCTATTCTTGTGGAGGCCTCATGGAAACTGACCAGTTTAGAAACATGTACTGAGCCTGGGCATGCTCAGAAGAGGCAAATAGGGGATTAACATTCAGTCATTGGCTGTGATGTCAACTGTCAAATCCATAACTGACAGTTGCTAACTGGAAGAACCAGGAAACAGAAACAGTGGGGAAAAGGACATTGCGTGCGTGCACGATTTTAGGTTAGACTTATATACAGTTTCTGACAAAAGTCTTGTCGCCTGTGTATTTTGCAGTAACTGCGGCAATTAACCTGATTTTTAATTGATCAATTGGTGTTAGAAATAGCTCATATGAAAAGCTAAAGCCCACCCAAATAATATTAAATGTACTGGTATAAAATAGTTTCACTGAAAAAAGATTTATCTTTTAATCAAGACAGAAAGGTCAAAATGTTGCAAGAAAAAAAATGTAGTCGCCTATATAGAAAATGATCTACTTTACAACCCATCTAATAACCCCAAGCTCATTTTGGAGATGAAGGTAATGGGAAGCTTAGGGAATAGTGACCATGATATAGTGTCATTTAATATAGGTTTCAAAAAACTAAAGTGCACTGGGTTATCAAAAACTTTTAACTTTAGGAAAGCTAATTTTATGCTGGTAAAGGAATCACTCCTGCTCATAGACTGGGGGGAATTGTTTTTAGGTAAAGGTACAGAGCAGATGTGGACAACATTTAAAGGGATATTAAACTATTACATTTCTAAATCTGTACCTTTAGGGAACAAGTGTAAAAAAATGAGGTCCACCCCTGCATGGCTTAAAGGGCATGTCCACCCATAAAACTATAATCCCCCCACTACTGGCCCCATTGTGTAGTGTAGTTTAATCCTTACCTCACATCCCAGCTCCATATGGTTCTCCTGTAGTCCCCCGCCAAAGTCCCAAAAACTGCCCACCAGGAGGATAGCAGAGTCCATATAGGACTCTGCCTCCTATCTGGCCTCCGGGAGAAGTTTGGCATGCGTACTGCAGCCCTTCTCTCCCTCCCGATTAGGATTCCCTCCCCCTAGTGTAAAAATCTTTTTACATAACATTCCCCCTGTCCCCCCAGCCCCAACCGCTATATTTGTATTATCAGAAAATGCCCAAAACATTACTTACCTTCCCTCTTTCCTCCACCGCACTGAACTCCCGGCAGCTGCGTCCATGATTGGCTGCTGCTCAGCCAATCACAGATGCGACTGCCAGTCCCGCCCCTCTGCTTGCATTTTCTCGCAAGCAGAGGGCCTGGCAGTGCGGCGGAGGAAAGAGGGAAGGTAAGTAAAGTTCTGGGCATTTTCTGATAATACAAATATAGCGGTTGGGGCTGGTGGAACGGGGAAATTTTTTTAGAAGGGTGGACATACCCTTTAATGCTCAGGTAAAAAGGGAAATGAAAAAAACGAAAAAGGCTTTTACTGAGAACGTGGGAACATTTAATAATGGGGCTGAGATGGTTGTAGAGGATGCCAAAAAGGCTAATCTGCTAAACCGTTTTTTTACATCGGTTGTTACTGTTGAGAATCCTTTTCCTTACAGCAGGGATTGTAATAATATGCAGGGTAGAAATGAAGAGTATTCACATTGGCTAACAGGATATGGTACGGAAACAATTAGACAAAGTTAATATCAATAAAGCCCCAGGACCAGATGGATTGCATCCTTGGATTTTAAAAGAGCTTTGTTCAGTTCTATCCAGACCACTGTTTCTCATCTTTTCAGATTCGCTTTGGTCTGGGGATGTGCCGCTGGATTGGAAAAAAGCCAATGTAATACCAATATTCAAAAAAGGTAGTCGTTCACAGCCTGGTAACTATAGACCTGTAAGCCTAACATCAGTGGTAGGGAAGGTGATGGAAACTTTGTTAAGGGATCATATCCTTGACTTTGTCTCCAGAGATCATCTTATTAGTAGTAGTCAGCATGGATTTATGAGAAATAGATCATGCCAGACAAATTTAATTGGTTTTTATGAAGAAGTGAGTAAGAAGTTAGATTCAGGCACAGCTGTGGATGTGGTATATTTGGATTTTGCAAAAGCCTTTGATACTGTGCCACATAGGCGACTAATGTATAAACTGAGGACTGTTGGCCTTGAAGAAAACATTTGTTCATGGATAGAGAACTGGTTATTGGAGCGCAAACAGAGAGTGGTGGTTAATTGTCGAACCCCCAACTGTCTGCCATGTACAATGCTGTTTTAACACCTTACTCTGGGCGTTCCTATAACACCTCTTAGCCACTATCTAATCACACCCTTAACACCTGGCTGTGATATGCTAATTGGGATTTTCCAGGGTACATAATTGCCACAGATTCTTGTACAAGTCATTCTGAATTGAGAAAGCCAGTCGGATGACTGGCGAAACGTCTTCAAGAACTACATTTCAAGTCCAGTTGATCTAATTGAATACAACAGATATACCATGACCTGGATGAATGAGAACCTTCACAAGCACTAGCAAGATATTGTCTTGTATAAAGAGGGGAATAGATTCAAGAGTGAAAAATATTATTCTCCCTCTTTACAAGGCACTGGTAAGGCCTCATTTGGAATATGTGGTGCAGTTTTGGAATCCCATATACAAAAGGGACATCGTGGAAATGGAAGCAGTACAGAGAAGGGCAACTAAATTAATAAGGGGAATGGAGGGGCTTGAATATGCAGGCAGATTAGACAAGTTAGGGCTGTTTACATTGGAGAAGCGACGTTTGCATGGGGATATGATAACCTTATACAAATATATTAATGGGCCATACAATGAACTCTCTGGACTCGTGGACATCCTTTAAGGTTGGAAGAAAAGAAGTTTCATCTTCAGGTTAGGAAAGGTTTCTTTACAGTGAGAACTTTCGGGTGAAACTGTATTGGCAAGTTCTTTGAATAGCTTTAAAAAAAGCCTGGATAAGAATTACTGGTATTAATGCATTAGCTGGGGTTTTTTGCCTTCCTCTGGATCAACTGTTAGGTTGGGTTAAAAAAAAAAAAGGTGAATAGGTTGGACTTGGTGGACGTATGTCTTTATTCAACCTTAAGGAACTTTGATGTGTAGCTGAAATTATGCGAAGTATGCCATCCTGCAGCAGAATTTGGCCTTTTTTATGGTTGGAAATATATGAGGTAGCCAAGATTTCTTGGTATTTTACACTATTGATGTTGCCTTCCACTCTGCAGATCCATCGCACACCCCCATACTGGATGTAACCCCAGACCATGATTTTGCCTCAACCAAACTTCACTGTTTTCTGGGTAAATCTCGACTCCATGCTGGTTCCAGTAGGTCTCCTGCAATATTTGTAGTGACTGTGGTGTAATTCAACAGAAGATTCACCTGAAAAATCCACCTTTTGCCACTTTTCCAGCATCCATTCTTTTAGCAGGCTGTGGGACTTGGCAAATGCCACAAGGTTTTTCAATTGTCTTTTGTTTAGTGTTTGCTTATGGGCACTGATTCGACCCTGGAGGCCATTTCGAGACAGAATCCGACAAACTGTTCTGGTTGATACAGGGATTTCAGGTGACCAGGTCTCCTAGAGCTCTGCTGCAGTTGAAAATGGGCTTGCCTTAGTTTTTCGATCTAACAAATGATCCTCTTGAGCAGTTGTCTTGCGGAGTCTGCCTTTTCTGGGCTTGTCAAAAACTTCTAGTCTCTTCAAATCTTTTATTTATCCCCTGAACTTGATGCTGAGAGACATTGAAGGTGTGCGCCACATCAGCAGTGGATTTGGTCTTCAGCCTCTTGATAATCAACACTTTAGTCTCAGGGTGAATCTTAGGCATGTTTGCAGAGGTCAATTTGCAGTTGATGTGAAGGTCTAGTGTACTGGGGTTCTTTTTATACACACCTGACACCTAATTGATCCATTATTAGTCACAGGTGAAGCCCATATGACAAGGCAACAACACTTTTATATCTTTGCAAAAATTTACTCAATGGGCTTTACCAAGCTGTGAATATTAGAATACTTTTTGTTAGTTTCGTTTTGCATTGAAACATTATTACAAAAGCTGGGGTAAAATGAACCATTATTATTGTTAAGCGGCACTTCAGGTCTATTTGTACACAAGCGACAAGACTTTTATCAGAAACTGTATTTTAGATTTCAAACTATTACCGTTTAGGGTTTTGGGTGGTGATTTACCTGTATGTAAGTTTTCATTTTGTAGCTGGACTTGCCCTTTAAGCTGTGTATGACTTGCCAAAAGTGGTCCATATAAGCAACAGTCTTGATCAATCAAAGTGGTCAATCATACCTGTCACGTGATCAGTATTGATCTGATAAAAATGATGACATGGCATGTTTATGCTTTGAGACAGTATTACAATTCTGAATCCTGGGACTTCATTGTGCTTTTCCAGCTAACGTATGTCCCAAAACCACAGACTGACAATATATACCTTATATAAATAAATTTATATTTTTACGGAGATTGCATTGAGTTTTTAGCAGCAACTAATTAGGTGGGATTATATAACACTATTACACATAGGAAAGATCTATATGTATGAGTGTAATTATCACTATTTAAAGGGCATGTCCACCCTTCTTAAAACTTTTTCATATAATATTCTCCCTGTCCCCCATCCCCAACCGCATGTTTTAAGTTCAGAAAGTGCCCCAAATATTACTTACCTTCCCTCTTTCCTCCACCGCACTTACAGGCCCTCTGCTTGCGAGAAAATGCAAGCAGAGGGGCAGGACCGGCAGTCGCGTCTGTGATTGGATGAGCGGCAGCCAATCACGGACACGGCTGCTGGGAGTTCAGTGCGGCGGAGGAAAGAGGGAAGGTAAGTAATGTTTGGGGCACTTTCTGAACTTAAAACTATAGCGGATGGGGATGGGGGGACGGAGAATATTCTATGAAAAGGTTTTTACACTAGGTGGAGGGAATCTAAATCGAGAGGGAGGGGAAGGGAGGGGGAGAAGGGCTGCAGTGCGCATGCCAAACTTCTCCCGGAGGGGAGACAGGAGGCAGAGTCCTATATGGACTCTGCAGTACTCCTGGTGGGAATTTTTTTGGACTTTAGGGGGGGATAGCAGAAGAACCAGATGGAGCTGGGATGTAAGGTAAGGATTAAACTACACTACACAATGGGGACAGTAGTGTGGGGGGATTATAGTTTTGGGGGTGGACATGCCCTTTAATTAAAATCACTATAAGAAATAACACTATACAAAGTATAGTACTACTACCTACTACTGAATTACAAAACAAATGATATACAATTAATAAAGTATACTAACTTTACTGGACACCCCTAGGATTGAATGGAAAACTCAAAATTGTAAGTTAAGCCACACCTCAAGGATTTCTACAGGGTCTCTAAAAGGAAGTGGAATTGGGACACTAAAAGGAAGTGGAATTGGGACACTAAAAGGAAGTGAAAGGAAGTGGAATTGGGACACTAAAAGGAAGTGGAATTGGGACACTAAAAGGAAGTGGAATTGGGACACTAAAAGAAAGTTGAATTGGGACACTAAAAAGAAGTGGCATTTTACTAACATCCAATGAGGTTCTGATCTTCCACTGTTTTAGGCACTGTATATGACAAGACAGGAAGTCTTACACCCAATTATGTGCTGTTTGTAAAACATGTCACAGTCTTAGCCAGTTAGAAAATTCTTCAGACTCTCTCGTTTACTACCCTCTCCATAGAAAGTAATGAAACATAAAGAAGAAACTTACTGCTAACAGAGAATGCTGGGAGTTGTAGTTTCAAACGTGCATATTCAAACCCTTGGGTAGGAATTGCTAAAGCGTGGGCTTTTAATGTCTGTAAGTCAATAAAAGGGCTTTATTCAAGGATGTATGAAAAATAAAATTTCCAGCATTCTGTGCAGCCAGGGAATGCTGGGAGTTGTAGTTTTTAAACATGTGAAAAGTTCAACACCCATGCTATATATCATTACACTGTATTGAGCCTTAATACATTCATTAGCCAATGGACATACTGTAAGGAAGAAACCTACTGCTAACAGAGAATGCTGGGAGTTGTAGTTTTCAAACATGTGCATATTCAAACCCTTGTTTAGAAATCACTAAAGCATGGGCTTTTAATGTATGTAAGTCAGTAAAAGGGCTTTATTCCAGGATGTATTCTGTGCAGCCAGGGAATGCTGGGAGTTGTAGTTTTTTTTTGTTCAATAAATTTTTTTATTTGGTAATTGAAACATCATTTGTTATTGTACATTTCCAAAACATTTATAAAATTGTTTCAATCCGATTTTTTCTTTTACAGTAGAATAAACCAAACATATACATGAGAGAAATAACCATAAACAGAAACATAAAAAAGAAAAGACTTCAATTAATTCTGCGTTCCGAGCACATTGGGTTAACCCTATCGGTATCCTAATGAAGTTTTTGTCTGGGACCTTTGCATTATATTTGAATTTCCTATTAGGTCATTTTAGTAAATCCACGGAATAAACATTAATAGAGAGGGCTATTTATTTTTGTAGGCATATACTTGAGATTCTAATTGGTTCATTTCGACACCTCTATTTCATAGTACAGAAATTCTATATTTAACACATATTATTAATTTACCTGCCTCCGGCCTCCCCCTCCGATCCGGGCCTCCCCTGTTCTCTCGGCCTCCTTCCCTCGACTCTCCAATTATTGTCCATGGGATTCATTTTGAGCTCCCATATATACCATGTTTTGGTCCAGTTTTTTAAAGAGTTTCTAAGAGTGGCAGCCAGGTATTCATTGGAGTGAATCCACCATATTTTTTTAATTAGATCCTCTTTGGTTGGTGGGGGGGATTTCCATGTGCGGGCTATTAAACATCTAGCTGCTGCGCAGATATTTATTATCAGTTCTGAGTTTTTGTGGGTTGAGATCCTGGGGTGGTAGATTGAATAGGGCCGTAAAAGGAGATAGTTGGAATGGTTGGGCTATCACCTCTGTGATTACGCTTTCACATACTTTCCAGAAGATTTGGATTTGGGTGCAAGACCACCAGCAGTGTACTTGATCTGATAGGGCTCCGCAGTTTCTAAAGCACATGGGTGGAAATGTTGCCTTAATTTTATGTAGGAACAGTGTACCAGTCGTATACAATATTTTATAGGACTTTTCTTTGATAAGAATATTTGCAGTGCATTTGTGAGAGTTTAAATATATTTGCTGCCATTGATTCTCCTCTAATTCCGTTTGCAATCTATCTTCCCATTTGAGCGCCTGTTTGTTTTTTATAGGCTTACCTTCTTGTGAGATTATTTTATAGATATTTGATATAAGGCTTCGTGGTGAGTTTGTGTTCATTATCATTGTTTCAAATTTTGACGGGGGTTTGTTTCGGCTAGTGCGTAGGGTTGATTCTGCGTATTTGTATAGGCGAGTATACGTGAACCATTGGTTATCTGGTAATTTCCATTTATTTTTTGCTTCTTGCCATGTAATTAGTGCACCATCTGTGTTGCATAGGTCTTGTATCCTCATTATGCCTAGTGATGTCCAGAAATGTGTTGGGGTGTTTGAAAAATGGGTGGACAGGTAGGGAGTGTAGAAAAGGGGGGTCATTTTAGAGTAAGGTTGGATGAGCTTGTGTAGTCTGTTACATTCATCCCATAATTTCAACAATGTCTGAATTGTTGGAGGTGGTGGTTGAGTAGTATCGTTGAAGGGTGGAATGGGGTCAGGAATGTTTGTTAAATATCCACCCAACCTGTTTTGCCCTGACACGATATCCATTGTGTTATATGTGTCATTCTGGCTGCTTTATAGTAGTTGTATAGATTAGGAAGGCCGAACCCTCCTTTATCTTTATGTTGGGTTATATATTCTAGGCGGATACGTGGCCTTTTTGTTACACAAATAAATTTAGTGATTCTTGACTGTAGGGGTTTTAAGTCTTGTTTTTTGAGTTTTATTGGTAATGTTCTGAATAAATATAGCAGTTTTGGGAGCAGGGTCATCTTAATTGCATTAATTCTTCCCATTAGTGATAAATTATAACATTTATGAACATTGGGAGATAGTTGGAGTTATAGAGGGTGGATGTGTCATGTGTTAAGTTTACTCCTAGATATTTAAAAGTTGATTTGGTCCATTTAAAATGGAAATATTTTTGGAGTTCTAGTTTCAGGTCCTCAGGTAAGTTTATCGGGTAAGCTGTGGATTTTGAGTGGTTAACCCGAAAACATGATATTTTTCCGAACTCTGTTATGATCGAGTAGAGGGCTGATAGTGATTGTTCTGGGTTTGTTAGGTATAGAAGGGTGTCATCCGCAAACATTGAGATTTTTGAGTGTTTCGCGCCTATTTGGATTCCTTTAAGTTGGAGTTTTTCTGATTTTGGCAGCCAGTGGTTCCATACATACTGCAAATAGAAGTGGACAGAGGGCATCCCTGTCTAGTACCATTTTTGATTGATATCGGTTTGGAGGGATATCACATGTTTTTTACAATCACTTGAGGGTGATTGTAAAGGTTCATGAGAATTGATAAATAGCTGCTGGGGAATTGAAATTTTTAAAAAATATTTTCCATATATCTCCAATCTATTCTATCGAAGGCTTTTTCTATATCTAGTGATAAAGCAAGCATTGGTGTGTTATGGTGTTTGGCGTGTTGTAGGATTGTAACTGTTTTCCTTATGTTGTCTGCTGTTTGTCGACCTTTGATAAAACCTGTCTGGTCGTAGTGGATGATGCTGGGCAGAATTTGATTAAGTCTATTTGCTAACACATTTGCTATTATTTTAAGGTCTGTATTTATAAGAGATATTGATCTATAATGTTACTGGTTGGGTTGTGTCTTTATCTGGTTTGGGAATAACCACTATATGGGCCTCCAGCATTTCTGGTGGGAGTGTACTTTTGCCTGCAGCTAAATCGCTAATTAAATTACTTATATGAGGAATGAGTAGTTTATTAAATTTTCTGTAATATAGATTTGTGAAACCGTCTGGGCCTGGAGATTTTCGTGCTTGTAGGGTGGATATTACTTCCTTAATTTCTTGATGTGTTATTGGTTTTTGTAGGGCGTGTTGTTGTTCATTTGCAGGGCCGCATCTATAATGAGGCTCACTGAGTCATGTGACTCAGGCGGCACTCTGCCAAAGGCGCCAGCCGCGCCAATTTCAAAATAACACACTGTACAAAAATAATTCACTAACCGGCGCCACTCCGCTCGCTGGCGGCGGGTAAAGCATGCGCCGCGCATGCGCGACCGGCGCACGTCTGGCCGGGACTGGACAGTCACTACTCACAACTCACTGGTGCCTGGTGGACGTCAGCGCCGCCGCAGCGCCGGCACCGGACTTTCAGCGCGGCAAAACTGGAGCCTGGAGGGAGTGGCCAGCCTGCCCAGCAGCACAGCACCTCACTCACCCTGCACTGGTCTGAGAGCGGCGACACCACGGCGAGCCAACAGCACGCCACATGTGAAAATAGCCTGGGGTCCTGGGAGGAGCGGTGAGGAGCAGTTGCAGACTTGCAGTGAGTCTGCAGACAGAGACCGACCGTCCGGTCCACCTGACCAGGTCCATCCACAGCTGCCTGCCTGGTGGTGCCTGCTGCCTCTGCCTGTAAAGTAACTGTAAGTCAGTGGTCTTTTTAATCTTTAAAAAAAAAAAAACTAAACTAAACTAGTGTCTTCTACAGCCTGCCAGGTCCCAAGCTTGGGGGGGGGGGGGGCTGGCTGGCTGGATTGAATCATGTCAGTGGCCTCAGTCTCCGCCTCATCATGGCCTTGGGGGGGGCTGGCCTGGTTAGATAGATAGATCTGTGGCCTGTACTGTAACCTCCTCCCTGGCCTGGGGACTGGGTCTATCATGGGGGGGTGGCTGAACTCAGTCAGTGGCCTGGCTGTAACCTCCTCCTCTGGGGGGGGTCACCATCTTATCATGTGGGGGTGCCTGGATTCAGTGCCCTCCTCCTTGGAAGCTCAAAATCTTAAAATGTTAGCCACGCCCACTGACATAACCACGCCCACTGACATAACCACGCCCATTATAAATTTCGCTGCGCGCGCCGCAGTACGGTCAAAGGCAGCATTCTAAAGTTTGCCTCAGGCAGCAAAAACCCTAGAATTGCCCCTGTTCATTTGTAAGAATTGGCAATGAGTATCATTAGAAAGTTGTTGATGTGTGCATCTGTTGTAGTGTTTTTATCTACCGTGTGTCCATTGTATAGTTTCTGGTAGAATTCTGCAAATTTATTGGAGATGTATTTTGGGTCATAATGTAATTGGCCTGTTGTATCTCTTAAGGGGAGGTATCTATTCTGTGTCATTTTGTTTATTGTTTATGTGCTAGAAAGGTGTCGGGTTTGTTAGCTTTATATAAAATATTGTTGTAGTTTAGGCTTATGCCATTTCAGCTTTTGTGTTTAGTAAGGTGCTAATTCATTTTTAGTAAATCTAATTCTTTAAGTTGGTCTTCTGAGAAGGATTTGCATATATTTTGCTGTAGGGTCTTTATTGTATTTGTGAGTGACTTTATTTTGTCATTGCGTTGTTTTTTCTCTTTAGCTGCCAGTTGGATTAATTTTCCTCGTAAGACTGCCTTGTGAGCAGCCCATAGAGTGGGAAGGTCGTTTCCAGTGATATGTTTTCTGAGAAATAGTTCTCAATTGTTCGTTGTGAGATGGGAGATGTTTTTTTCCTTTGCAGGGATTGTTTCGTTTAGTCTCCAGTGAAATGAAGGTCTACTTTAGAATGTCTAGAATTGGACTAAATGTAGGCATGGTCGGACCATGATATCTCTGAGATTATGGTTTCTGAAGCTGTGGTAGTAGAAGGGGGGAGAAAATGCATAATCTATTCTGGAGAACGAGTATTTACTGGTGAAAAAAATGTGTATTCATGTTATTGTGGGTAAGATATTCTCCATGCATCTAGTAAATTGCATTCATGGAGCATCTTTGACAGTTGTTTGCATGAGGAGATGCCTGTCGCCTGCGTAGATGTTTTTAATTTGTCCAGTTTTGAGTTTAGGTTGCGTTGAAGTCCCTAGCATTATTATGGGGCCCGCTGCGGAGGTGATAATTTGTTTAGTAATTCTGGTTAAAAATTTTTTTGGTTGTTGTTGGGGCATAAACTGATATTATCGTTATTTTAAAGTTTTGTATAAGGCTGTTTAGTATTATTATTGTCCCTTGGGGTCGCTATAGTGGGATTCTTCCACCCAGGGCAGTCTCTTTGTGGATAAGTATTGCCACTCCTGCTTTGCCCAACACAGAGGAGGAGTAATAGTGGGTTTTGTAGGAGTTGTTCCAATATTTGATTTCTTTTCCCTTTTTAAAATGGGTTTCTTGAAACATTAGTATGTCGGGTTTAGCTTTTTTGTAATCGTTTAATGCCAGTTTGCGTTTCTGCGGGGTGTTGCGGCCCTTTACATTATGTGAAATAATCTGCAGTGGTGCTGCCTTTTGTGAAGTCATATGTATTACCTGTGTCTGGGGACAGCCCAGAGAGGTCTTTAAATTGTATTAATTGAAGTGAATACCGGCTAGGTAGTGCTAGTGCCGTTTGGGGTGCCCAGATCCAGGAGGCGACCGAAGTCTGGTTTCTCAAAGATTCAGCTAGGTTTAGGATGTGCCTAAAACACAGGATAAAATAATAAACCAACAGTAATATATAGGAAAAATGAACAACAGAATATAAATTATTTAACTAAAGTTAACACTATTTGAGAAACTGAGATTTGTCAGTTCTCTGGGGTAAGGCTATTATACCTTACTTACAATTTAACACTGGCAGGGTTGGTGCCTGCTTTAGTGGGGCAGTCTATTTTCTAGAGAATATACTGATATGATACTATCAACTAGAAAAACCGTTTGTTTTATTGTGTTGCTCCCGGCAGCACCCATCCGTTCCAGGCTTGGTTATTTGGGGTTTGCGGTCTTGTATACCCGAATATCTATCTATTTTGTAATATCGCCTCAAGCTTGGTATTCTGGTATTTTTCGAGCCATGAGGCGAATTTTTTCCCTTTTTTTTCCCCCTTTTCTCTCCCCCTTTCTTCCCTCCTCTCCTTCTCTTGAGGAGCGATACTATCTCTGTCTAGAGGTAGTTAGTTCTCATCATTTAGCTTCTCTCTGAAATTGGCTTCCAATGTAGAGTCCAGAGTTTAGATTCCCTCCTAAAACTCTGCTTGTATCTAGGTTTTTTCTAGGGGAAATCTTTGGTTCATATGTTGTTAATTTAGGGGAGGGAAGAAATATGATGGGTGTGGGCATCTAAGTATCCACAGTTCTCAAGAAAGTACACTCCAGCACACCTTCTTTGGCACGGCCTCCAATTAATAGGTGCAATCCTCCCAGCCCTCCACCTTAAAGGGCAAGTCCAGCCCTGAAATGAGAACTTACATACAGGTAAATCACCCCCCAAAACCCTAAACGGTAATAGTTTGAAATGTGAAAGGTGTAAGTCTAACCTGAAATCCTGCACAATGTCCTGTTTCCCCTGATTCTGCTTCCTGGCTCTTCCAGTTAGTAACTGTCAGTTATGGATTTGACAGTTGACATCACAGCCAATGACTGAATGTTAATCCCCTGTCTGACTCTTCTGAGCATGCCCAGGCTCAGTACAGGCTCAGTACAGGTTTCTAAATGGCTCAGTTTCCATGAGGCATCCAGAAGCATAGCAGGCATACAGTAATGAATTCATAGGACAAACTATGATATATCAACATATTATAAAGAGGCCATTCTTTCTAAAAGATGTCCTTATGGGGGTGGAGTTGCCCTTTAAGGGCCACAGCAATACGGCAAATGAAAGAAAGTTGGAGGAGCACACTATTTCATTTCCAGTGTTTATTCAAGCAAAAAATATACAACGTTTCTGGGGATGTGACTTCCCCTTCCTCAGGTATAACCGTGTGCACACCCCTTCCACCTTATATACCTATAGTCCCACCCACTTGTGATGTGGCATAAGTGATAATAATTACCAATTAAATAGTGGTATTAAGTGATATATAAAATCATTTTTCGTGAGTATATAACACACCATCATTCTCTATAGCATATTTAAACATACACATTAAAACTTTAATCAATACATAAAAAGTTAAGCGTTATCGTGAGCGTTATGCTTGTAGTCTCATATAAAAGTGCAAATTCAGTGCATAATAAAAAACGTTTTAAAAGAACGTTTAAAAAAGATATTATAATATACTCTTACTTAAAGTGCTAAATGCATACTCTATAATACTGTAATACTGTAATATACTATTAAAACCAAGTAATTTTAAAGTGCTTAGTGTTTCCTTAAAAGTGCATCAATCGGTGTATGACAAAAGTGTTAAAATTACATTCAATAAGATTCTTAATAACATCATTGCAACATTTCAAAGATTACATTCAATAAGATTCATATTAACATCATTGCAACATTTCAAACATTAACAGCTGTTATAAGCTAACACAATCTTATGTCCATAGATGGCGCTGTGTACCTGGGTCATATAAAGAAGAGAATGTTTCCTATAACATGATTGGACCTTCCAATTATAACATGTTCTATTTTAAGATACATAGTTTCACTCACTATTACTCTTCATCCGGTTATTCTAGCAGTAGAAAGCTCACCCTATATGAAACTGTTCAGCCCAGAATCCTCGTTCATTCCCCATGGTTTTATCGTATGCAGCCGGTCTATCCAATAAGCTTCCCTATTTAATAAAATTTTTTTATAATTACCTCCTCTGTTTTTTTTCTTTACAACCTCCAACACCTGCCATTTAAGTTGTGAACTCTGGTGCTTATGTTGGAAAAAGTGCCTGCTTACTGGAGTCTCATACCTTGATGGAGTGCCTTTATAGTTGGCAATATCCCTTTTATGCTCCCCTATTCTCGTTCTAGCTTCTCTTTCAGTTTTCCCTACGTAGCCCCATCCGCATGGGCATTTCAACAGATATATAATTCCCTTTGTGGAGCAGGTGGCGAAGTCCCGCAGTTTAATTTTTGTACCTTTCGTGGGATGATATGTCGCCTCTCCTGGTAAAATTGAATTACAGACCCCACATTTCCTACATGGTACTGTACCTGGTTTCAGTGGGCCTAATAGTAACATCTTTTCTTTTTCTGGGGGACTGATATCCGTTTTAACCACCTGATCTCCTATACTCTGGGATCTTTTGTACGAAAATAAGGGCAATTCCTTGAACAATTCTCCAAATTCCTCATCCGATTGCAGTACTCTCCAGTTCTTTTTTACATATTCCCGTATTTTTGATTGTAGACATAATATCACTATTTAATTGGTAATTATTATCACTTATGCCACATCACAAGTGGGTGGGACTAAGGGTATATAAGGTGGAAGGGGTGTGCACACGGTTATACCTGAGGAAGGGGAAGTCACATCCCCCGAAACGTTGTATGTTTTTTGCTTGAATAAACACTGGAAATGAAATAGTGTGCTCCTCCAACTTTCTTGCATCTAAGTATCCCTCTAACTTATGCTTTCACCTTCATATCATTTTGCTTTACATTAGGTAAAAAAAAAAAAAAACAATAAAGAAGAAAAAGACAAAGAGAAACAGATAGGTCAGAGCGGTGCAATAATATTTACTCATTCTCTATAGTTTTACCTTTTGCTCATATATTAAGGGATTGTATTTGATATTGGCCTGCATAGCATCTCTGCTACATTTCTATTGCCACAAATTAACTTTATGTTCCTGTTTTTTGCCTTATAGCCTTTTAAATATCCTTTTTGCTTTGTTAAGCTTATGACAGTATGGGGGTGAGTCGGGGAGAGAGAGGACAGAACAGTCAATGGGGTTATTATTACCTATATCTTTTTCTTAAACAGTTTTAAGGCATTGATATCTGTCATCGATTGGTTTCGGGTCTCATACTCTTACAGTGTAAATTCTCTCTTTTTTTTTTTTTTCTTTCCCTTCCTTTCCCTTCCCCTCCTCCCCCCCATAAATAACATTTATCTGCTTTAGGTTTTCGCCTCTTTTTAAGGTAGTTATCTTTGCCTGTGAAGTAGCGATCCACTTAAATAACCATGGGTTTCCCCAATTGTTGAATTCGCTCTGTAAAGGGAGGTTATTGGGGGTAGGGGAATTAGTGCCGATAATACCAGAGGCTCTCATTGTATATACTTTTGTTAGATATATTCGCGTATTCTTAAACTTATTTCCAATGGTTAACTTTGTATAACAGTAATATACCATTTAGATACTTATGTTAATGGGTGTTAAGTCTTCAGTATCTTTTAGTTTTGTGGGGTTAGTGGTATTATAGTGAGGTAGAAAAGTTCCATGTGAGCTTTGTTGTTTGGGGATCTTCTTTGTCATTTAGGTTCTGTATTCCTAGGTTTGTTCCGGTTTTATTGGTTCCTAGGTTCGGAGAGATTTGTTGTTCCCTTTTTTGCTTTCGTGAGGCGGTTGGGTTCAAGCCTGGCTGTCGGGAGTTGCTGCTCCAGTTGCATTGGTTCTAGTATTGGTTCAAACTTGGTCTCCGCTCTCTTTGAGTATTTGGTAGTTCTTGAGGTTTGGAAAGAGACCGCCATGTCCTCGCTGATTTGGGGGGGCTTGATGTGTTGGGGTGTGTGATACCCAGTCTTTTTAAGAGATCTTCCCCTTCATCTGGGTGGGAGATAGAGAAGGGGCACCCATTGATCATAACTGTGATTTTAAATGGGAACCCCCATCTGTACCTGATATTATGTTTTAGGTGAACGTCTATGAGCGGCCTGAACTCCCTGCGGCGGGCAAGGGTTGTCGGGGACAGGTCTTGGTATAGAGAAATATGGCAATCCTCAAATTTTATTTTGAGGTTTCTGGCTGCTTGCATAATTTTTTCTTTTGATTGAAAGTAGTGGGGTTTGCAGATAATGTCTCTTGGGGGGTCGCCCTCTCTTGGTCTGGGCCTTAGGGCCCTGTGCGCCCTGTCCATGAGGAAATTTGTGGGGGACTCATTTGGTAGGAGGTAGGAGCACAGTCGGTCTAGGAAGGCTTCTATGTCGGTTACCTTCTCATCGACGCCTCTGAGCCTGATGTTCCCCCGTCTCGCTCTGTTCTCTGATTCCTCCTGTTGATATTGGAGGAGGAAGATGTCTTGTCGGATCTCTCGGATCTCCTGATCCATATGCTGGGACTGTTGTTCCATGGCATTCTCTAAGCTGGAGACCCGGTCTCCCAGGTTGGCTATTTCCTGCTTTACTTCGTTAATAATCTGAAGTTGCGAGGACCTGATGGTCTTTTGTAGGTTGGAGTAAAGATCCTTCAAGTCTTGTTTTGTGCAGGGGGATTTGTTTCTTTCTTTGAGTTCTGCACCAGCGCCATCTTGTGTGCCTCTGGGCCCGTCCGCTTTAGGGAAGAATTCCGTCAGTTCCCCTTTGGGTGCGTTTGTTTTGTTTTTCGGGCCCATCCTCGGAGGCTCGGTTGTTGGGGTTTCCTTTGTGGCAGTTTTGGCGTGGGTTAATTCCTTTTTTTATGGCTTAAGATGGTTCGCCGCCCAGGAGCTGTTCTTTGGTGCGTCCTTCTACATCGCCGGTCAGACTCCTCCCCCGGAGTTGTAGTTTTTAAACATGTGAAAAGCTGGCAGGTCAAATAGAAATGGGAGAGTATGTGTGTGTTTGATCATATTATGCAGTGGGATTTCCTGGGGACTTTCAGAGTTATACCATTTGAGCCTCCCCCTGGATACTTGCTGGGAGTGGAAAGGGAGAGCAAGTTCAGAATGGATCCTGATACCTACCGGCTAAACGCATGTAAATAGCCTCTCTCTGGTCCTACAGCTTAACAGCTATACGCATAAGGGAGAGGCAGACAGATCCCGAATCACTTGCATGTTTCTGCACTTTGTGTTGGTCTCACTGAGAGCATGACCCCAAGCTTTCAATAAAAATAATTACCTAGCAAAACATACACACATAATTTCCACTGTGCACCAATGGGAACACTTATGCTAGTATATATATATATATATATATAGTTCAAATAGGCACGTAGATAGGTGCACACAGGGGTCTAATCAATGTATATTTTAATAGTGCAATAACTAGGAACGTTTCGGTCCACGTCTAGGACCTTTATCAAGCCAACCAAAAATTGGCTTGATAAAGGTCCTAGACGTGGACCGAACGTTGCCTAGTTATTGCACTATTAAAATATACATTGATTAGACCCCTTGTGTGCACCTATCTCCTTGCTATTTGAACTATTTATTGAATTTTGGGTAGCACCAGGGGTGTGTGTGTGGTGTATATATAATATTATTTATATAAAATAATCTAATATTTCTCATATCATTATCCTTTCTACTAACTAAAATATACTTTTATTCACTAGAAATAAAAAATCTACGGGTTTCAACCTAAACGGGCCTCATCAGGATGTTACATCATTGTGACACACCTCCCTATATACCCATATGGAAAACGGAAACACCCACAAATCACAAATATATGTGCATATTAAAAACCAGGTTAAAAACACATTAGCGATTGCAATAACATTATAAAGCATGTATGTGATTGCTTCCAAAATGTATATATAACTCATGATCATGTTTAAATGTACTGATACTGTAATCACTTATAATTACACCAATTATTGAATGTTACAAGAATACGGACCAATAGGGTATACAATATATATAAGCCAGATCTTAAGATACAGAAAAACAAAAAAGTCCCTATTATTTGTAGAAAAGCCTATCCTAGCAAATCTATGTAAACAAACGAAGTATAGAGGATATCTATGGCTAAAATATATATATTTATTAATCAAATAAATAAAAGATCAAATATATGATCACAAGTATATCAATATTTACGTGCAATACAATCATAATAAATACAGATAACAACCCCCTAAAGTCCGCATCCCAGCACAGTCTGTAAGTCACAATAATAATCACAGTATGAGTCAACGATACTTATCAGTCAAATCAATGGGAAGAAGTCCGTGCACGGTTCCATGTCAAAAAGTCGGGTATCGAGGCTACAAAACATCGGGTATCATATCAGTCTGTGGGAGCAAGACAAAGTGGGGTGACTAGCACCCAAACGCGTTTCGCATATAGCTTTATCAATGGCGCTAGCTTGTCGTCGTGTGAGGCGGTGGTTAAAAAGTATCTATTCACCAATCAACACACAAACTCATGTCACGGTTCAAACAAATCACATCGCCCAAATCCGCGATCATAACGTCATATCAGTATAACCAATCAAAGGCAATATATCGTATAAAATGACATATTTAAACTTATCGTATATGATACACATATTAATGCAAGCAGCAGATAGAACCTAGGTACAAAGTCTTAGGCATATACATTACAGTAGGATATACTTCATTCACATAAATAAAAGCAATGCGAATAAGAGCTCCGGAGCTCAATTGCAATCATCCATAGTGGCGCCTGAAAATGCTCATTCAGTAGCCATCAGGGTGATAGAGATTCAGAATGTAGACGACAGAAGGGAGTAGGGTACCCAATGCGTGACAAGGCTGGATTGCCACCGCATGAATAATGAGATATAGATATAACAAATCGGAACATAATATCCCAGAGAGGAGAGCCAGTGCACCTCAAAAAATGAATGTTAAAACGATAACAAAATGACAAAATAACAAAAGGTCCAGATCCTAATATTCAGATCCAACGGTGGACAATCGAAGGAAATATCTCGTAAATTTGTCCAACATATATCCACTCTCTGATCAATAGATGGTCATTGGTGAAACTTCCTGTAATATCCAATCATCTATGCAGAAACAATCGCTTGAATGGTGTAGAAGAGCAAAACCTAATCAGTCCGTATATAGGCGACGGATATAGTCATGAGAATAAACAGGTATCTAAGCTCGTGTCATCATTCCGGATGTCTCACAAACATGTGGAAGCAAGGTGGATACAGCTCCCCAATTATCCAAAACAATGCTATAGATGAAGGAGAAAAAGATAAGGGAAGTAAGTTATAAATAATAAATTCGATTAAATATATGAGGTAAAGTTCATCTCTTCATTCAAACGGCTGGCTGGACCGTATTGAGATTAAAAATATGCCTGGTCTCAGTGCGTAATAATATGTTATCTATGTCGCCACCTCGATATTAATGATAACCTTTTTGTAGCCCCATACATTTCAGTCCTGTTGTTTTGCACTGATGATATTTTAGGAGAATGTGTAGCTACACTTGTGAGAGGAGTGTCGTCAGTCGCGGGCGACCCGCTAGTCTGATATTGGAAAGGTGACTGACAGTCTCTGTTTAAGTAGTTGTCTCTGTTTCCTATATATATCAGGTTGCAGGGACAGATAAGAGCATACACCACGTTTGAGATTTGCAGTTAAAATAATTTTTCACATATACTTGAAGTTATTTGAGGTACTGTCGAGAGTTTTTCTTGAGTCCATATACTGACAAACAGGTGCACTCCCACAGGCATAAGTACCTATCAGTTTCTCACCTCTCTGTATGTTCACTGGTTCTCTCACAAAGTGACTCGGACAAGTTGTCACGGAGATAACAACT